>VWYK01100110.1:7551-79166 GCA_013399775.1 Semnornis frantzii
CTGGCACAGGCTGCCCAGAGAGGTTGTGGAGTCTCCTTCTGTGGAGCCTTTCCAGGCCTGTCTGGATGTGTTGCTGTGTGCCCTGAGCTAGACTGTCTGGTCCTGCTCTGGCAGGGGGGAGTTGGACTGGATGAGCTCTTTGGGTCCCTTCCAACCCCTAACACCCTGTGATCTGTGATCCTGTGACCTGCATGTGCAGGGAGGTGACTGGAAGAGGCTGAGGGTTGTCAGTCAGATCTTTCCCACCCAGACCCCAGGGACATTTTTTTCTACTGTACATATCCTACAAATTCTTTTTGAGGTATCACTTGTTGGAGTACTGTTAGCAGGTAACAGGTTAGGTAAACAGCTAATGAGTGTAATTGATGGACAGGATGAATCAGTTTGAGAAGCTGAGGTCAGCTGAACCTTAAAAATAAAGGATTAGACTAAAAATCAAGGCATAAAACTTTTGAGATTTGACCAGAAAGAAAAGGGAAATTAAATCAGCTAAGGTGAGTGTTTTAGTATTAGTCAAGGACTTGGATCTTTGACTATTTCCTTTGCCCTTGGCCAAAGGCTGGAAAGGTGCCAGCCACTGCTGGTTCCCACTTGCTGCATGAAAAGGAGGAGCAAGATTTCATTTGCTTTAAGCTCTTGCTTGCTGAAAGGTGGGATAAAGGTTTTTTTGGCTGACCTGTGCTGTGATCCAGAGTCAAGGTACCCTCCAGAATCAAGTGCCTCCAGGCAGTTGGAAAGAGCTACCAGGCGCTGCATCCCCTGTCACAGGAAACAGAAAGAACATTAGAGGTTGGAAAGGACCTCCAGAGATCACTGAGTCCAACTCCCCTGTCAAAGCAGGATTACCACAGGAATGCATCCAGGTGGGTTTTCAAAGCCTCCAGAGAAGGAGACTCCACAACCCCCCTGGGCAGCCTGCTCCAGGGCTCTGTCACCCTCACCATAAAGAAGTTTCTCCTCATGTTGAGGTGAAACCTTTTAAACTCAGATCTGAAAAGATCAGCAGAACTTGGCAACTGAAATAAAGGTAAGAGGTGGCAGGAAAAGCTTTAGAAGCTGAGAAGAGGCTGGGGAAAGTGGGCAAGTCCTGGTCCCAGGGTGGAGAACAGAAGAAAATACACCCAGTGACAGGCATTAGCTGGCAGCCAGAGGTTGTCACTACCCATCAGGAACCTCCAGTGCAAAGTACTGGTTATGTGGCAGGACAACCTGCCCTTCAGCTCTTCTTGCAAGGACACATGACCACAACTTCACCAGCAGCTCAGTGCAGTGCTCGACCCCAGCTGGGTAAGGCAGAGAGCAATGTGGGCTCCTGTCCTGGAGCAGGGTGAGGAGCACAGAGGTGTGTGCTGGAAGGTGTGGCAGCTATGTGTGAGCTGCTCATGACTCTGCTGAAGAATGCTGGTGAGACAGAGGTGAAGGAGTCCAACAACTGGAGCACAGCCCATGCTCTGCTATCAGCTGAAGCTGACCTGCAGCTGTAGCTGCTGGTGCAGGCTGCTGGCAGGGAAATGCCCTTCAGCAGAGGTGATTTTGAGTCTCACCCAAGCAAAAGAGATGGACCTGCCTTGTTAGTGCCTTATTTATGGTACCTTGCACAGCCTCCCAGGGATGTATCTCCTTGCCTGCAGTCCCCAGCCTGAGGACAAAGGGGCACATCAGGAGGAAGGGGCAGCACAAGCTGTACTCTGCTGTGGGGTAATGCCACGAGGCCCTTTTCTTGGAAACGTGAGCTATGTGCCAAGTGTGCTCATGGCTCTTCAAAAAGGGGATGCTGTGGTACAGTCATCTCTGTTCTGAAGGCTGCTTATTGTGAAAGCTCACAAGTGCCATCCTGCCCTCAGTAAGAGGCCATCTCTGAATCATATCCTTCAACAGATGTGCCAGAGGGAACGCAAAGCAGGTTCTCATCACTGTATGTCAGTAAGAAAGTTTCCTGGGAATCATAGAATGGGAAGGTTGGAAGGGACCTCAAGGATCATCCAGTTCCAACCCCCTGCCATAGGCAGGGACACTTCCCACTAGCACAGGTCACTCAAGGCCTCCTCCAACCTGGCCTTGAACACCTCCATGCAGGGAGCAGCCACAACCTCCCTGGGCAACCTGTGCCAGTGTCTCACCACCCTCACTGCAAACAACTTCCTCCTAACATCCACTTTCAATCTCCCCTCTGCCAATTTAAACCCATTACCCCTCATCCTGTTATACCCACCAGGGCACTACAGCACAGCTGTCAGGTCCTGCATTGTGTGTAGCAGTCATCTGGGGCCTGCTATGCCTTGACCAAACCCAGCCTGACCAGAGTTTTCCCATCCCACTCCCTGCAGGAGAGGGCTGTTGGCTCTTCCTGCAGCTGCAGAAGGTGCTGTGCATGCTGCAAACATCTCTTGAGCCAGGCAGCAAAGGCGAGGGGGCAGTGGCTGCAGCAGTGGGTGCTGCCCCTGATGTCAGTGACAGATGAGGAGGGTCTGGTTTAGTGGCATTCCTTGAGCTTCCCTCCTCCTGCCAGCAGCCAAGGTATCAGCACTCCCCAGCACAGGAGCACTGTGTGCCTTTTCTTGTCAGTTTTCCTGAGTGATGCCTTCTGCCTGCAGCTTGTGGTTAGAATCATAGAATGGTTTAAGTTAGAAGAGACCTCAAGGATCATCCAGTTCCAACCCCCTGCCATAGGCAGGGACACCTCCCACTAGCACAGGTCACTCAAGGCCTCCTCCAACCTGGCCTTGAACACCTCCATGCAGGGAGCAGCCACAACCTCCCTGGGCAACCTGTGCCAGTGTCTCACCACCCTCACTACAAACAACTTCCTCCTAACATCCAGTTTCAATCTCCCCTCTGCCACTTTAAACTTTAAATACTTGAGGGCTTGTGGCATTTCTCTCATGAAGTCCTTTTGTCAGTGCTTGGAAAGCTGCTGTAGCACACCAGGAGGAGAGCCCCTTGATCATTCCTTTACAGGAGTTTTGTCCTCACCCAAGAAGAAAATGTGTATTGTCACAGCAGCTATCTGCCCTGTCCCCAGCTTTTCTGAGCTGCACAGGGCTGTGCCAGCTGAGAAAGGGGAAGCTGACCTTGCCTGGGGAAGTGCCCAACACCACAAGTGAACTCTTAATCCTTCAAGTGTAGGCACTAGGGGTGTTCTCTTGACTCAAGCTTGCACATCCTGTGCTGCTGACTTCTTCCAGGTTGACTCATAGTTAAAACCAATTGTTGAAAGAGAGGAAGGACAACCCAAGTCAGCCAAAATGGCTATAGGAGGAAAAGAGAAATCAGTTTAGGAAATATGAATCACTCCAACTTCACCAAATTCCTGAATGGGGAAGCTGGGTCTCAACAACAGTGGCAAAGCTCTGTTCAGTGCTGGAAGCAAGCCAAGCCCTGTGGTTCCTAACTGGGTGTCTAACCACAAGACTTCCTGTCTCCATCTCGCTGAAGATGCTTGCTCATCACTTCTGAACAAGCTGTTACCCTCCTCTTTCTTGGTCACCTAACAGTGCAAAGAAACTTAGCCCTGTCTGTGAGGTGCCAGTGCAGTTTGTGCTGTGAGAACAGACAGACTCTGGCAAAGCCCAAAGTAAATGCAGGGCTGCAGCTAATGTTGTAGAGGGATGATTTCCTGGTGGGATCTGCTGTACAGAGGGATTACAGAATTGCCTGCTTGGGTGGAAAAAAGGGGATTATAGTGACTGGTTTAAAACTGGCTACTTGGCCTGAGCCAACAGCTTTATCCACTGCAGAGATCCTAAAGATTTTTATCTCAGAGAGTTTAAGGCATTAATTTACATCTGACAGTAAATTAAACCGAGATGAGTGATGCCATAACCATCTCCAGTTTCCTGCCTCCAGTCTCTTGGATGTTGCTAGCCCTGGAGGGAAAATGCTGAACAGGCCTTGCAGCAGCTGCTGACTCAGCACAGCTTACAGCCCAGCACACCACAGATTGCTGGCACTCACTTCAGTCTGCTGCAGCACTGAGAGCTGACTATGGAGAAATGTGTAAGACCCCAGGCACACTGTACAGGGCAGTACCACAGCACGTTGTGTTTAATGGACAGAGCTGCAAAATGATGTAACTGGTTAAAAAAACCCCATAGCTTCACCTCTAACCAATGTGCTGGCCACTGCCAGGCATGAGCTTGTGTTGGATAGTGTGAAAAAGTCAGCTCAGTGCTCTGCAGTGATCAAAAAACCCAACAGATTTATCACTGGCAATGATCAGAGGACCAAACCAGAAGACATCATTATAGTGGGGTACAAATCCAGAGATCAGACACACACTGTGCATGGTTTGCAGTTCTGGTTGCTTTCAGTCCAACACATAAAGCAGAATGGGAAAAGATTCAGAGATTCAGAAGCCATCAGGCAGGGTGGCTAGGATCAGAGTGCCTACCAAGAGAGGGGGATAGAATCATAGAATGGTTTAGGTTGGAAGGGACCTCAGAGATCACCATAGGCAGGGACACCTCCCACTAGAAAAGGTCACTCAAGGCCTCATCCAACCTGGCCTTGGACACCTCCAGGGAGGTTGTGGAGCACAGAATCACAGAATGTGATCTTGGAGCTCTGATTCTGTGCTCCACAACCTCCCTGGGCAACCTGTGCCAGTGTCTCACCACCCTCACTTCTTCCCAATATCCAGTTTCAATCTCTCCTCTGCCAGTTCAAACCCATTCCTCCTCCTCCTGCTATTACAAGCCCTTGTGAATAGTCCCTCCCCAGCCCTCCTGTAGCCCACTTCAGATCCTGCAAGGCCACTCCAAGGTCTCCTGGAAGCCTTTTATTCTGGTTAAGAGCCAGGTTCAAGGCAAATCAGAGGAGGTCATCTCTTGTAGAGCAGCACCAGCCCTGCTGAACTCTTTGCAAAGGACATTTGCAAAAAACACACACAAATTTCTCAGTGATTCAGGGGGAAAATGGACAACTACATGGAGCAGAGCCAGTGGGAATTCCCAAAGAGACCAGAATCAGCTCATAAAATCCCCCGAGCTGGAAATGTTGAGGGCTGGGAGAGTAGCAGGGGGAAATACAGCTGACATGTTTGCCACTGTCTTACTGTTTTGTAGGTTGTGCCCTTGAAGCTGGGTTGGGAGAGAGGACATTGGGCTAACAGTGCCCTTGGTCTGCACCACATCGTGCACCGGACCGCACCGTGTAGCTTTCCAGAGGCTGCTGTGTTCTGCTCGTCTGGTCTGGCTGCAGGGCCAGCAGCCTCCAGGACAGGGATGTGGCAGGCAGCCTGCGGCCACAGGAGCCTTGGGCGTGCAGCTCAGGCCACCACAGCACATGAATCATCGACTGCCTCACTGCAGATTCGCCGAGGCACCGAACGCCACCCTCCGCAAGGGCCACCGCCGACAGCCCTGCTCTGCCTGCACGTCTGCAGCGCAGGCACCCAGCCAGCACCACCCCTGTGGCTCCTCCACGGCTTCAGGCTGGGCCCTTAGAAAGAAGCCAGGAGCAAGGCTGCTCAGCAGCAGGCATCCACAAAGAAACAGACAGCAAAAAATATCTCTGGGTGGGGTTCAAAGCGTGAGAGGAGGGAAGAAGCCTGTTAGAACGAGCCAGCACCTTGCGGCCTTGCTCTTGCTGAGGTGGCTACAGCTGCTCTGAAACTAAAGCTGTAGGTACAGAGCCACTGAATCCTGCCTGGGCTCTGAGCCTCCTGCCCACAGAAATGTAGCAGCTGAATGCTGGGCGAGTTCAGCCTGGGCTGCTGGTGAGGCAACCAGTGCCAACGTGCGTAAGTGCTGTGCACCAGGTGAACCTGCCTGGTACTGGGCAGTGCCAGGAGCTTCCTGCCCAGAGGAGCCACGGTGGAGGTGGCACCTCCTTGGTGTCCCTTGCACTGCTGGCAGGACCCAGTTCTGAGCATGCCTCCTCCCACAGCCAGGCACGGAGGTGCTGAGAGCTGTTACTGACCAAAGCAGAACTGAGAGAAGGTGACCAAGTACCAGGAGAACTGAGGCACTTCTCCAGTTGTTCAGAGAGCAGCCAGGTGCTTTCCAAAAGGCAGAGGGTTTCTTTCTGCAGCTCCTGTACTTCCACACCATAATATACAATAATTCCACACTGACTCTGCCCGTAGCTGTGCACTGTGAGTAATGCCAGAGCCACACATGCCTGGGTAATGGTGGGCTGAGGCAGCTGAGCACTGCCTGTAGGAGCAGGAGAAGGCTGGGGGCCACAGACAGCCCCAGTACTGTCTCAGCTGTCACCATGAACTCTTCAACCCTCACAGACGTGAGCGGCTTCGAGCTTGTCCCCTCTGTCACAGCCTTTCTCTTTCAAATATGCTGGCAGGGGAGGGCTCAGCGAGGGCCAGGCTGCAGGCTGCTGGCACAGATGAGGCTGATCTGGAGCACCAGGCACATGAAGCACCCAGATGCTGTCCTGTTCCACCTCCCAGAGACACAGCTCAGCTGTGGAGCAGATGTGCTGCTGGCCCAGGCTGAGCCAGGATTCCCCTCTGGATCCTCCAGGTGCTCAGGCATAGTGGAGGGCCAGAGGCTGCCCAAGTGTGCTGGTTTGAGGCTAATTGGAATATTTTAATGAAAAAAATTAGATTGTAGGCTGTGAAAAGAAAAACAATGGTGATGTCTACTTCACTCATAGGCTTGCTGAGATGTATAAAAAACAAGGACACAGACACAGACATGAGAAAGCCTCTCTCCCTGTGGGAGTCTGTTTGCTCGCTGGGCTTTTGTGGCTGTGTAACCCAACTCATCATTCTGCTTCTAACTCCCCTTGCATGCAAGGCAGACCCTGGGATAAGGTAGAAGGGTGGAAAGAAGGTGGAAGGGTGGTTGGGAGCCCCTCCTGGGGACTCTGATTTCTGGGATGGGAATTGTGTTTCTGTATTACCTTTAACTTGTCTATTTCTGCATCTACCTGTATATATTTTGCACTATATTATAAATATCTGCTTGTATATTGTGCTAAGTTTCATTCCTTAACTTCCAGCTGGCTGAGTCTAGTCTGGGTGATTTTCATTGGGGGGGGGGGCAGACCATCACATCAGGAGGTGTGGCTCCTGGGCTGGTGCCTTTGGTGCCCATCTCCAAGTGCCCCACAAGGTCTGACTGCTTCTGGGCATTACTCACAAGATGCTAACTCAAGGACCAAGGCTGCACCCACCCTGTGCCACCAGCTCTGGGTGAGGAGTGGGTGCCCACTGCCCTCAGGCAGCTCGAGAGCTGGGGCTCAGCAGACACTGCCTTTGCCAAAGGACTAAACTAAAGGAGCCTCTGGGTTTCTCCATGCCCCCAGCCCTGGGGCCCCATCTCTCCTTCATCTTTTCCTGTCCCTGTGGTATTTCAAGGCCTGTATTTTAAGCCCACTGGTCCCCTCGGGTACATCCCGGGCTGGCTGCACATTATGTGGTCTGCAATGCCACAAGGACCTGGGCTGCCCTCTGCTCGGCTGCCGAGCCCTGCACAATGCTGCTTTTGGTAGCGCAGGGCGCAGGCAGGGCTGCTGGCGTCTGCTGTCTGCTCAGCCTTATTTTGAGGCATTCAAACTTAGCAAAGTGCCTTTTTTTAGGCCCATCTGCAGAGATCAGGTGGTCACCTGTGGCAACGTGTTTATTCACAGGTCCCAGCTTTCAGGGAACAGCCCTCTCTAAACATAATTAGGGCTATTTAAGTAGCTGCTCACAATTACCTCTGGGCACACACAAAACACCGCATCCCCCCCCACACACACCCCTGCAGACACAAGGGTGAAAAGCCACAGGCAAGTTGCTGTCAAGTGCCTGAAGTTTTTGATGACCCAAAGGTAAATGGGTGCTTACTTTTGAAGAGCTGCACATCCTGGATGCCTTTCCACAGCTGTTCACCTCCTCTGGCCTCCAGACTGCAGGCAGCTGTAGGAAAGCCCCACTTTGGGGATGGATGCGACGCAGAACGTCCTTCCAGCTCTGCTAAGTAAGTTCAGGAGGACAACTAGGGACAGCTTCAGGGAGAGGAGGAATGGGATAGCCTTGACTCAAGAGTGGTGAAGCCTGGAAGGTTGGGTGACATCAGCAGAGGATGGTTTTCATGTCATGATGATCAATGTTCCTTTCTTTGGTGCTTCCTCAAGATGGAACCATACAACGGTCTGGGTTGGAAGGGACCTCTGAAGATCTCAGGATCACAGAATGTCAGGGGCTGGAAGGGACCCTTGAAAGATCATCTAGTCCAGTCCAATCCCACCTGCAGGCAGCAGGGACATCCTCAACTAGACCAGGTTGCCCAGAGCCCTGTCAAGCACTCCTTTTCCCTCTCCTTGCCATCTCCTCTCTCTTTCTCCTTCACTTTGCTGTTCCTTGCCCTCTTTCTTTGTTCCTTGACAGTGGCAGCTGCTCCCCCTTCCAGCTCATTCCCACTGTGCCCCTCATGCAGGCCACCAGACCTCCCTCCTCCTGCCTGGCTTCTCCTTCCCTGACACCAGGCCTGGGGTTCAGTGGGATAAAGGGTTGGGGTTCTTCAAAATGCAACTTCTCAGCACTGAGAGGGCAGAAGAGTAGACACAAGGATTCATCTCTCCAGGGATATGATCATGTGCTTTGAATCAAAAATAAATACATCTTCAGGGGAATGTTCTTTGTGGCTTTGCCCCCAGCCCTTTGGTTTGGAGGAGAACAAACATGCCACCAGTTGGGAATGATGAATTTGCATCCCTCACAGAGACACTGTCAGCCAGAGAAGTTTTTGTAGGTCCAGAAGGAATGTGTGATTCATCCTCACATGTAATAACACAGCCAAGAACTTTCCCAAGGAACTCTGTAACACTGCTGTAGGATTTTATTATAGCAGGAGTTTGGGAGTGATGCAAGAACCAGGAAGCTTACACATCGCTGGTAGAAACTTTGCATTCCCTGCATGTGTGTCATTGCTGCCTGACCCACCCAGAGATCTGGCTGCCCAGGGAGCACAGAGCCAAGGCTGGAGAGAGGGACCACACTGTGGAGACCTGAAACAGCCATGTTGCTCCAGCCAGTGCTGTTCCCCCCCTTCACAGACTGCTGTCACAAACACAATTGCTCCAACGGTGAAATAAGAAATGTGAAAGACACAAAAGCTGCTTCTAAACAGATCCTCTCCCTTACTACCTATTTCATAGTGTAATATCAAGCATGAAATTCAGTGTCAGTTTCATAGAATCAGTCAGGGTTGGAAGGGACCACAATGATCATCTAGTTCCAACCACCCTGCCATGGGCAGGGACACCTCACACTAGATCAGGCTGGCCACAGCCTCATCCAGCCTGGCCTTAAACACCTCCAGAGATGGAGCTTTGACCACCTCCCTGGGCAACCCATTTCAGGCTCTCACCACCCTCATGCTGAAGAACTTCTTCCTAACCTCCAGTCTGAATCTACTCATTTCTAGCTTTGTTCCATTCCCCCCAGTCCTATCACTCCCTGACATCCTAGAAGGTCCCTCCCCAGCTTTCTTGTAGGCTCCTGTAAGATACTGAAAGGTAATAATAAGTTTCCAGCACTACAGATGCAGATGTCACTGAAAAACAAAGGAATATTTCCAGGCAGAAAAAGGAGTCACCAAAAAACCCATGAGCCATGTGGGAACCCTTCCTGCATGTCAGGGCCCTCCTGCTCTGTCAGTGGCAGTACAAACACACAGCAGTCTGCTACAACAAAATGCAGACCTTGTTCTCCTCCTTCTGCCTTCCAGAGGATGGTTCAAGAGCAACCAGGCTGCCCCTGTACCAGCTCCACACTGAAGTTCCAACAGCTCTGAAATGGCACAGCCTGAGTCCTGGAAGAAGGTTAGGCTGAGGCACCTGCCAGCAGTGTCACAGGCACTGCTCTTGACCAGGTTCCTCCCTCACCAGCTCCTGGTATCATTTTTAGACATTTTTCCCCATGTTACCAGTGTGTCTCATACAATTTATGCTTCATTTTCCTTCCTGCTGATCAGCCTCCTCTGCTGCCCAGCCCCTACCATCTAGTTCACGAGAGTGGGCTGATGAGTGCTTCCTGCTCAGGATTTCTCTGTCTGTCTGACATCCCCACACCAGCTGCCCTCTGAGCTGCATCACAGCTCAGCACTCACACCTCTGCAGCCCCTTCCCCATGGCTCTCCCTTGCCCTGTGTGGTCAGTGTGCAGCAGCCAGGCTGCAGGGGACTGGAGCTTTGCGACTGGGCAGCTCCTGCCACCACTGCCATGTCACAGGGTGCCACTGGCACATGTCACACAAGTGAGACCTGACACAAAGACAGACATGGGAAAGTGAACCCTGATGGTTTCCTTGGTGTTTCACTGCCCTCTGGACACCCTGCTGTTTTTTCTTTACGTTGCCTACATCTGGTTTCAGTGGAGAAGCTCTTTGGCTTCTGTCCTTTCTCTCACCCTAAATAATTCATTTCTGGGATTCCAACAAGGCCACCACACAATGTGGGTTACAAAACTTACTTGCAGGCACAATGTGGCCCCTGCAAGGGCTGGTGCTGTTCTGAGCAGTGTTACCCTTGGTCCGTGCAAGCATCGGGGAGCGGAGCCTGGCCCAGGGCCTGGCCCAGCGGGTGCAGAGCTCTGGCCTCATCTGGTGCTAGAGTCTCACTTCCAGAGCACTGCAATTTTCTCCACAATGATGTTATCTTTGTTCCCTGGTTCCTGGCAGCAGAGCTGCTCACACATGTTATTAACAGATGGCAGAAGATGTACGTGGAATTTGCTCTCAGAACATTTCTTCCATTCTTCCTCTCAGACTGAAGAAGTGCAAATTCGAGCTAAAAGCATGCACTGACTCCAGCCCTCTCCCAAACAGGGCTGCAGATAGCTAAAAGCCTCTCAAATATTTCAGTTCCTCTGCCATAGTTTAGCTGCTGAGCACAAACCCTCCAGCCAGCAATGCAGCAGCATGTCTGTGAGGGCCATGCTCCTCGGTGCCCCTAAGGCAGCTCCCTTTCTGGACCAGCTGTTAACAAGCAGCAGGCATTGCAGGAAGGCAGAAAACTTGCACACAGCCTCTCCAGTAAGCTGAGGCATCCACCTGTGGCTTGCAGCCAACTGCCAGGGGCTTGGCAGAGCTTGGAGCACTTGGTGGGGATCAGGATGAGCACATAAATTCAAGGATCAGGCAAACAGGCTGCCAGTATGGGCCTGAGCTCAGGAGCAAGGAGCTGAGTGTGGTGTTCAACCCCCAAACAGAGGAGGCATGAGCCTGACCAGCTCCACATCAGCCCATGTTTATGCTGCTAGGAGCTGGCACTAACCTGACCTTCCAGGGGAGTTGCTGTCAGAGGGAGTCACAACCCTTAGGTAGTGCAGGCACTGCCTGCTTGCTTTGCTGCCTGCAAAGCTTTAAGTTCCAAGGTTATTTACAATAAATTCCTTCTACACAACTACACCTCCTATCCCCTGGCCAAAGATGGAGATCTTTTTCCCTCATCTGGAGGTGTTTGGGTTCCCAGTGTGTCTCTTCTCACACCATATGAGGGCCTGTCTGTGCAGCACACAGCCCTGCCCCAGCTCAGAGCAGAGGGGCACCACACAAATGCTGCCTTGACTCTGCCAACACTCAGCTGCTGAAGTAATACCTTTCGTGTGCACCTGGCTGCACCTTCCACTGAAAAGAGTGCATGCCAGAGCCACTTTTGTGCCAACCATGGGATTAGTTCCTTAAAAAAAAGTATTTTCCCTAAAGCCTCATGGAGACTGCAGCCCTAGATAACACACAGGCTTTGCTCCCCTGTCAGGACCACAGTGGACAGAGCTGAACCTCTGCAGAGAGCATGGATCACCCTGGTGTGAATGCTGGTGGCTGCAGATCCAGGGGATCTCCTGTGTGCAGGGCAACCAAGGGCAGAAGGAAAGAAGCTTTTGAATTTCTAAGCCAAACATCTCCTTTGAGTTGGTGACATTTATTTGCCCTTTTCTTCCCTTGAAGAAAGCATAACCAGTAAAATTCTCTGGCATGTTTCTTTCCATCCTGAGGTTTCTTTGCCCTCCTCCATATAATCAGACCCCTTTTCACACATGGGTGAACCTAGAGAATCATTTAGAGTGGGAACCACATGAACCAGTTCACTGAACATCAGGTAATTGTGCCTTAGAGGCCTTTTTGAAGGTCAAATATTTCTGGGTAATTTTTCCAGCTACTTTCTTTGTTAAATGAGAGCCCACTAAAGCCAGTAGGAGCTCAAAGTGGCTTTGTAAAGGTCTCTAACTCCATATCCCCAAGAAGCCACTCACCATATACCCCTGCATGGTTTCCTTCTAAGTTTTCCTCTCCAAGGCACCCAACTTCACAAGCCACCTGCCTGTGCCAAACCTGCACTGCTCGCTGCTGCCCCACGAGCAGCTGAGGGTTCCAGCCACACAGCTCAGCAGATTCTTACACTTCCAGGTCACTTCCAAGCTTTGGCAACAAAAGGCTTGGCTTAGGTTTGCATCATGATATAGAAAACAAGCTAAAAATCATCTCTGGGATGACAGGAGTGCTCACAACCCTGGCCATGGCTGCTCTCCTCCTGTGTCAAGCGCTACAGGAGAGGTCCCCTGCAGCTCTTCCTCCCAGCACTGTAAAGCTGAGTGGTACTGCAGAAACTCTGTGATAGCAAACAAGAATCTACAACCCTGACTTAAATGAGCTGACAAGTGTTACAGCCACAAGGTGCTCACATAAAACTAGACAAAGACCATGGAACAAAAACTTGATGTGCTTGAATATGCACAATTTCTGCCAGAGAAGGAAAGAGATTTGGTTTCTGCCAAGAGTGGAAGCAGGAAGACTTTGCTATATAAAAGTTCTATTTTAGGAACAATTTTAATTTAATAAACTGGACTTATTTTCCCCAAACCAACTCATAGTTGAGAACAGAACAATGTCATTCAGGTTGCAAATCTATTATAGCAAAGCTTTCATGAAAGTTTTTTAACCTTGCCAAGCCTGGGGCTGTCCTCCCAGCAATACCAATAAAGAACAGTGCAGTGGATCAAAATCCCATTCCAGTCTGAGTCTATCCCATCCCTGCTGCTCCAGACACCACAATGGCTATGCAGAGGTTGATTCCTCTCCTGCACACAGCTGTGGAGGTGTACAGGGATTTCCAGCCTCTGGCCAAAAATCATCATGCAGCCCCAAACACGACGGTGGTCATGGGCTGGCTGATGAGGAGAGGTGCAGGTGAATGGTCAGAAAATGCTGAAGTAAGCTCAGCTTGACTACAGAAAACAGGAAAACTGACAAGAAAAGGCACACAGTGCTCCTGTGCTGGGGAGTGCTGATACCTTGGCTGCTGGCAGGAGGAGGGAAGCTCAAGGAATGCCACTAAACCAGACCCTCCTCATCTGTCACTGACATCAGGGGCAGCACCCACTGCTGCAGCCACTGCCCCCTCGCCTTTGCTGCCTGGCTCAAGAGATGTTTGCAGCATGCACAGCACCTTCTGCAGCTGCAGGAAGAGCCAACAGCCCTCTCCTGCAGGGAGTGGGATGGGAAAACTCTGGTCAGGCTGGGTTTGGTCAAGGCATAGCAGGCCCCAGATGACAGCAACACACAATGCAGGACCTGACAGCTGTGCTGTAGTGCCCTGGTGGGTATAACAGGATGAGGGGTAATGGGTTTAAATTGGCAGAGGGGAGATTGAAACTGGATGTTAGGAGGAAGTTGTTTGCAGTGAGGGTGGTGAGACACTGGCACAGGTTGCCCAGGGAGGTTGTGGCTGCTCCCTGCCTGGAGGTGTTCAAGGCCAGGTTGGAGGAGGCCTTGAGTGACCTGTGCTAGTGGGAGGTGTCCCTGCCTATGGCAGGGGGTTGGAACTGGATGATCCTTGAGGTCCCTTCCAACCTTCCCATTCTATGATTCCCAGGAAACTTTCTTACTGACATACAGTGATGAGAACCTGCTTTGCGTTCCCTCTGGCACATCTGTTGAAGGATATGATTCAGAGATGGCCTCTTACTGAGGGCAGGATGGCACTTGTGAGCTTTCACAATAAGCAGCCTTCAGAACAGAGATGACTGTACCACAGCATCCCCTTTTTGAAGAGCCATGAGCACACTTGGCACATAGCTCACGTTTCCAAGAAAAGGGCCTCGTGGCATTACCCCACAGCAGAGTACAGCTTGTGCTGCCCCTTCCTCCTGATGTGCCCCTTTGTCCTCAGGCTGGGGACTGCAGGCAAGGAGATACATCCCTGGGAGGCTGTGCAAGGTACCATAAATAAGGCACTAACAAGGCAGGTCCATCTCTTTTGCTTGGGTGAGACTCAAAATCACCTCTGCTGAAGGGCATTTCCCTGCCAGCAGCCTGCACCAGCAGCTACAGCTGCAGGTCAGCTTCAGCTGATAGCAGAGCATGGGCTGTGCTCCAGTTGTTGGACTCCTTCACCTCTGTCTCACCAGCATTCTTCAGCAGAGTCATGAGCAGCTCACACATAGCTGCCACACCTTCCAGCACACACCTCTGTGCTCCTCACCCCGCTCCAGGACAGGAGCCCACATTGCTCTCTGCCTTACCCAGCTGGGGTCGAGCACTGCACTGAGCTGCTGGTGAAGTTGTGGTCATGTGTCCTTGCAAGAAGAGCTGAAGGGCAGGTTGTCCTGCCACATAACCAGTACTTTGCACTGGAGGTTCCTGATGGGTAGTGACAACCTCTGGCTGCCAGCTAATGCCTGTCACTGGGTGTATTTTCTTCTGTTCTCCACCCTGGGACCAGGACTTGCCCACTTTCCCCAGCCTCTTCTCAGCTTCTAAAGCTTTTCCTGCCACCTCTTACCTTTATTTCAGTTGCCAAGTTCTGCTGATCTTTTCAGATCTGAGTTTAAAAGGTTTCACCTCAACATGAGGAGAAACTTCTTTATGGTGAGGGTGACAGAGCCCTGGAGCAGGCTGCCCAGGGGGGTTGTGGAGTCTCCTTCTCTGGAGGCTTTGAAAACCCACCTGGATGCATTCCTGTGGTAATCCTGCTTTGACAGGGGAGTTGGACTCAGTGATCTCTGGAGGTCCTTTCCAACCTCTAATGTTCTTTCTGTTTCCTGTGACAGGGGANCAACAACATAGAGACCAAAACTATTTCAGTATTCCCAGACTAGAAACATTTTGTTTGTCCCCATTAATAGAAGCCTAAGAGGATGAGCTTTATGGTGTAACATTTGGGATGTTTGTCTAACACAGATATAGCTTTAGTTGCAGACACACTGCCCTTTCAAATCAGTTATGGTCAGTCACTGCATTTGCAGACTGCAGGAGAAAACAGGATTGCAGCAATGCTGGGAATTCAGTCAAGCTTGTGAGTATCAGCACTGCCTAAAGAGCACAGCACCCAGACACCAGACCTCAGCCTGCCCCCACAGCCTGTCTTTATTTTGTACATTAAACAGCGGTTTGGGGCCGAGACGCAGCCCAAGCTGGAACAGCTCTGGTGGCATCTCCCCTAGGGGGACAAGCAAGCAAGCAGGGCAGGAACCTGTACTTAGCAAGGTTTCTCCATCTCCTCTCCCCCTCTGTGATGGCAGCCCTGAGCTGGCACTGTCTGGCAAGCACATGTTGCCTGTGTGAGTGTGGGTATCTTCAACAAGCGATGCGTTGCTTTTTTCTGCTGGGGTGGGTGCCAGGAGCTCTCTTTAATATCAGTAACGTTTCATTCATGATTTCAGCTGCTCATGGAAGGAGCACAAAGGAACTGGCTGCCTGCAGGGAAAAGGCTCCTGGGGGGAGAGCAGCAGCAGACCCCAGAATTACTGCTGGCCAGAAAGCCTGGCGCAGAGTGGAAAGAGAGAGTATTAATTAGGATTAAAGGGAAGTAACTGGCTTAGTATAATATGACAGCTGTGCCAAAGAGACAATGCCACATTTTCTAGCTGCAATCCCTACTGTCAGATCTCTCTGTTATATTTTGGGTATTGGCCAAATCAAGCTGGCTGCAGAACGTTCTCTGTTACTGTAAGTCACTGGAGAGGGGCAGAATTGTCTATATTTAGGCCACCAAGTCCCTCGTGTTAATCTCTCCTCTTTGTTTTAGTACTCTGCTTTCTACTTTTACTTCACACATTCTGCAGCAGGTCTGGATGCCTGCAGAAGGCAGGCAGGCAAGCTGTCCTCTCCCCAGAAGAACTGATGGCCATGCTGGTTGTTTGCTTTCCAGTTACCTCTTTTCTCCTTTCTTTGTGTGTGGATTTTCTTACAAGGAAGGTCAACAAAAACACTTCTGACCAGAAAACAGCACACCTGAAATGGAAAGAAAGGACACATCAGTTGGCAGTGGTAGAAAAGGTGGCAGGGGGGTGACATTTGGGAGTGCAGACTTGCCTAGAATTTCAGTCACACCTGCTTAAGATGATGCAGGTAGGTTTGACAAAGCAAGCAGAGGATCTGTGATGGCAGACACAGAGCAGAACAGGGCTCTTGCCAGACTGAGTCCCTTTATCCTCCATCAGCTGGGCTCTACCAAACTCATGGTCCATGGCAGCACATGCAGCCAGAGAAAAGGCTTCCCCAGTAACAAGGATGGCAAAGCCTGGCTCCAGGTCAGTTGGGCACACACTCCTCAGTGCCAGGAAAACCTTCTGTGAACATGATTTCAAGGAGAGGTGATCTGCATTAGCCATCAGTCTCAACAGAAGCCCAAAGGAGCACCTTATAGTGCTCTTGTTCTGGTGGGACTGAGCCTGGCTGGCCACCTCCTCCCCAGAACAATAGGGCAGCTCAGGCACACTGGGGAAGGATGGAGGCTGCCACAGGGCACACTGCTGCAGGACCACTCCAGCTCTGGGCCTGACTCTGAATCCTACAGGCTTCCTCAGAAGGAGCTTTGTCTGGATAGAACATTCTTCATTTCCTCCATCTCTCCCAGCTGTGAACTCAAACACAGTGGTGATGCACAGGCCACTCTCCCCTGCCACCCTCAAGAGCATGGCAGTGGCCAGGAAGAGAGATAGGGAAGGCAAGAAAAGGAGAAAGAATAGCTGTTGGACTAGGCATGAGGTCGTCTTCCCTCCTGTACAGCAGGGGTTCTGCATTGTTCCCCACCTTCCCCAGTGCTGCCCTGAGAAGCTCCTCCAGCAGTGCTGGGTAGGCAGGTTGGAACTGAAGAACCTGGAGCTGCTGCCCTGGAGAGCTGCCAACAGCACAGGGACCTTCAGTATGCATTGGTGTTTTGCACACTATATGCCTTCACCACCTCTCCTCTTCCCAGCTGTGGCTGCTGGACACCTGTTGCAGGACAGGAATGCCAGGGGAACACCATGGAGGGAACATGGCTGGGAGACATGGGTCCTGCCACCTGTGACCAGCAACCCCAGAGCCCTTTCCATGCAGGATGTGCTTTCAGTTCCAAGGAAAATGGGGCACAGTGATATTGCCCACTAAAGAGGAACCCACCAAGCAGCACCAATGCTTTTCTCAGAGCAGGAAAGGTGTAGAGAGAAGCATAGGCAAGGGGAAGGGAAGAAGTGTCTTTGGAAAAAGCTCCAGGGCTGCTGGTGGCACGAAACACACAACCCCAGCCTGGGTCAGCGCACAGCCAAACAGCACTCTGGAATGACACAAAAGAAAAGAGGGAAGGTTAAGAAGCAGCTCTGTGCAGGGGTGGAGCCACTCCTGAGAGGAGCTGCCTGCAGCAGCAGGAAGGTAACTCCTGTTCCCATCTGCCTCAACAGACAAGCAAAGAGAGCAGGAAAAGCGAGGGAATGAGGCATTTTCCTGGGAGGAAGGAGCAGTAGCACAGCAGCTTTAGGACTACAGCACTGAGAGGGTCCTTGCAAAAGTGCCTGCAGGTCCTGAGTGTCTTTAACTTCCAGTGGGTCTGTGGGTGGCTGTGTGACAGCAGGAGCAGGCTGAAGTCTGTAGCACTGGAGGTCTGCAACAGCTCCCTGGGAGTGACCCCGCAGGGTGCTGCGGGTGTAAGCTCTTCCTGGCACTGGAGTGACCCGAGTCCTCCCTGCCTGGCCATGCCTACAGACAGATTTAGATCACCCTCTGTCATCCTGCACAAGTCACACATTCCTGTGAGGATTTATTCTAGACACCTGGTCCTGCCTCCAGAGAGAGGCGATGGCTGAGCAGGGACGGGGGTGCCACACGCTGCGATGCCATCTCCCTTCCAGCCACCTCGCTCCTGGGCTTACACCAACAGCATGGGTGCCATGACCAGGCTCTGGGCTGAGGGATCACCACGGGGGACCCAGCACCCACCTCTACCAGACAGAACATGGCAGTGGGAGAGGCAGTGACGTGCAGGATGGAAGGGAGATAGTCCGGGAAGGGTGGGTGGGAGAAATTATTTCAGAGCTGGGGCTAATTTAGTAGAATCTGGCTGTCAAACAAAGAACTGCAGTGTTTTTAAAATTCTGCTTATTGAATTAAGTCACTCTGCTGCCAACTGGATTACTTCAGCTGGCTGAACAACCTG
The DNA here is from genome assembly GCA_013399775.1 of Semnornis frantzii. NCBI lineage: Eukaryota > Metazoa > Chordata > Aves > Piciformes > Ramphastidae > Semnornis > Semnornis frantzii. The sequence goes on from VWYK01100110.1 coordinate 25,911, forward strand.
ACACCTCCTTTTAGCAAAGAATTTGCTACCATGACCCCCTCGGTGCCAGCATACCTCCCCATCCCTGCTGCCGCGTGTGGGGAAAGGCAGCCCTGCAGCTCAGAACAAAGCCCTTTTATGGGAAACCTCCTCAGCACCCAGAAAACATGTGGAATGGAAATGAAAACTCCCAACACTTCTGTTTTGAAGCCCAAGAGGATATGGAGTGGTGCTTAGAGCCTGGCACTTTCTGCCTGCTTGTGTTAAAGAGCAAAATGTGCTCTTTTGCAGTGAACTTTAAGCAGAAGAACCAGGTGGATTAGTGGACATTAAAAAGTGCTTTTGGAGCATGAGGCTCCTCCTTGGTTCTAAGAAAGCTGTTTATAGGAAGAAAGTCAGTCTGTGAGGTCAGGTAAGGGGCCTGCCTTCAGCCTTGGTGTGTAGATCTATGCTGCGGCAGCACTCACAGAGCAGAACCCAGCCCAAGGTGCCAGAGTGCTGGGTGTGATTTCTACAGCCCCTGACCCAAACCCCTGCCCAGGAGCAGTTTCTCTGTGCTTTATATAAGGGAGCAGATGCAGAAAGATTATCTATGCTACCTGTCAGGGACTGCTGGGAAGCTTTTTATAGGTGCCAAAGCAGTGGCTTAACCTGAGGATCCATGTCTGTTGAAAGGAAGCAGCTCCTGAACTTCACCTTCACTGTCCTGGTTTAGTCACTGTGCAGGCTTAGCAGAGCCATTCTCTCCCCAAATTCCCCTGCAGACAGGCTCCAGCTCTCCTGGAGCTGTGACAGTGGGACAAACACAAACACTGAGTTCTGGAAAGTTAAGGCACCTTCTGGCTTCTCCTGTGGTACCTCCAAAGCATTGTGACTTCTTTTACCTCCAGGACATGAAAAGCTCAAGATGAGGCTGCAGTGTGAGTGCAGCCCAGACAGCAACTGTGTGCTGGGCTGCAGCAAGAGCAGTGTGGGCAGCAGGGCAAGGGAGGGGATTCTACCCCTTTGCTCTGCTCTCCTCAGACCCCACCTGCAGTCCCGAGTGCAGTTCTGGAGCCCCCAGCACAGGAAGGACATGGAATTGTTGGAGCCAGTCCAGAGGAGGCCACAAAGATGCTCAGAGGGCTGCAGCAGTTTTGCTGTGAGGACAGGCTGAGAGAGTTGGGGCTCTGCAGCCTGGAGAAGAGAAGGCTTCCATGAGACCTTGGAGTAGCCTTCCAGTATCTGAAGGGGGCTACAGGAAGGCTGGGGAGGGACTATTGACAAGGTCTGGGAATGCCAGGACAAGGGGCAATGGGTTTGAAGTGTCAGAGGGGAGATTGAAAGTGGATGTTAGGAGGAAGTTGTTTGCAGTGAGGGTGGTGAGACACTGGCACAGGTTGCCCAGGGAGGTTGTGGCTGCTCCCTCCCTGGAGGTGTTGAAGGCTAGGTTGGATGAGGCCTTGAGTGACCTGTGCTAGTGGGAGGTGTCCCTGCCTATGGCAGGGGGTTGGAACTGGATGATCCTTGAGGTTCCTTCCTACCTAAACCATTCTATAATTCCATGACAGCTCTACCAGTCTCCGAGGGCCTTTTCAGCCCTCCAAAATCCAGCTGCCTTCTTGCTCAGAAACAAGAACAGGTGTTTCAGTGTTAAACACCTGGATGTCACAGGACAGCATTAAACAGAAGACAGCATGGCTAGGAAGAGCTCCAACTCTTTGGGGGAACATGGCTGGAAAGTGCCTTTGCATTTTCCTCCTGCCCTGTGGAACCTCTGGAGGCCAGCTCATGCCCTGCTGTCAGGTGCTGGTCACAGGGACACTGCAGAGGGCTTGGCACCCTCTTTAATTCTGTAATTTGAACGTATCTGCTTTTGCACCTAACACAGACAACTGTTGTTCCAGCGGCCCCTCAGGACATTATGTTCTCCAGAGAAAGGCTTGGGGACAAAGAGCATCTTTTGAAGGCTCTCATTACTTCTGTGCCATATTTCCCACATCTGATAAGCCTATCTGTGAAGCTCCCAAAGGAGATGGTTATCTCCTTTCACACAAAGAGCTTTGGCTAACATTACTTTGATACCAGCCTTCTGCGATATGTGTCTGTAAGCAAAGAACTACTTAAGTGCTCCCCTTGAGGAGACACTGCCTTATTGTTTCCTCATCTCTCTCAATTTGACTCTAATGAAGACTATTTTGTGTATCAGCTCTGCCCTTATCTCACTGCAATGCTTTTTTTCTTTCAGTAAGCAGTTATAGTTCTATTTACTGGTTACTGCAATTAATGGCTTCGAATGCATCTGCCCTTGGAATCAGCACAAGGCCAGAAGTATTTTACATGAAAGAATCATTTATGTGATTTTGTCAAACAGTACAAAAGGCATTTTGTGGATTTTTGGATTTGCCTAAGCCCTGTGGTTTTTACATTTCTTGATAATGCTTCAGGGTAGACCAGAAATTAACAACTGTGGCAGCCTGAACTCCAGGTCAGGGTCTGTAGACATAGGTCTGACCCTCTGCTGAGCCATAGTCCCACCACCCCCAGCATCACTTCTGACTTACCTAAGAGAATCACAGAATCATAGAATGGTAAGGTTGGAAGGGACCTTAAGGATCATCCAGTTCCAACCCCCTGCCATAGGCAGGGACACCTCCCACTAGCACAGGTCACTCAAGGCCTCCTCCAACCTGGCCTTGAACACCTCCAGGGAGGGAGCAGCCACAACCTCCCTGGGCAACCTGTGCCAGTGTCTCACCACCCTCACTGCAAACAACTTCCTCCTAACATCCAGTTTCAGTCTCCCCTCTGCCAGTTCAAACCCATTGCCCCTTGTCCTGTCATTCCCAGACCTTGTCAATAGTCCCTCCCCAGCCTTCCTGTAGCCCCCTTCAGATACTGGAAGGCTACTCCAAGGTCTCCTGGAAGCCTTCTCTTCTCCAGGCTGCAGAGCCCCAACTCTCTCAGCCTGTCCTCATAGCAGAGCTGCTGCAGCCCTCTGAGCATCTTGGTGGCCTTCCCTGGACCCACTCCAACAGTTCCATGTCCTTCCTGTGCTGGGGGCTCCAGAACTGCACACAGGACTCCAGTACTCCAGATGGACAGTTTTCCAGTGATAGAAGTGGTGACTCTGGATGGGTTGGACCTACCTAGGTGATAGCCAAGCCTCTGTAAGGGCTTGCAAGCACATGTGGAAGAGGCAGCCATTCTCCTCACATAGCAATGGTCTGTGAAGGAGGCTGTGACCAAGAGGCCAGCTTGGTTGGTGACAAAAAGGCTTCCACAGGAGCAAAGCCTCTCTGCCACACCACCAGGGGAGCTGAGATGTGCCCACAGCCCCTCACACTCTTTGCACAGACAGAGTCAACCTGGTGCATCAATCCATGAGTCCAAGGTGTTCTCTGTAGGCTCATACCCACAGGCAGCTCAGCCTCTGGGGCTCACTGCACCTAGGTGTCCAGACATCAGCCCTGTACTCATCACAGCCTGCAGCAGGACACTGGGGACATCCAGGGCAGAGCCATGCAGTGTAGAGCAGAACCAGCAACAGGTTCTTGGTCTCCTGCACTCTCCAGACTCACCTCAACAGGCTGCTCTGCCCTCAGATGTTTTTTTTTAACATGCAGTTGGAACTCCACATTAAAGGGCAAAGGAGAAAACACTCTACAGGGCTGACAGAAAATATCTAAACTCTGCCACAGAAGGTGTCTAAGACCAGGCTAGGCTAAGCTTATCATGACTCTTAGATCTCTGCATGTGGCTCATCCCAATGAAGAAACTAGGGCTAACCACAGCAGAGAGAGAAATAGCTGAGAACACAAAATGCAAGAGGAATGTTAAGCATTCAGCACTAAAATGCAATATATATAAAAAATTCTGTCAGTTTACTGCTACAGTCAAGAGCATCCCTGGGTTTGGGCTTTGTTCTATGTTTCATGCAGAGTTCAACAATAAATACTCCACCACAAGAACTTTGTTTGAAAGTTCAGAAATGTTTAAGGCCCCTCAAAAAGAGTCTAAACTGACTTCTCAAAGCAAAGAACCTCTCACAACACTCACAATGCACTGAGGTTGATACTGCAGGTCACATACTTGCAGGGTACCTGCAGAGCCTGCTGCACAGAGTGCTGCTGTTCAAGGAGTGGCTTAGGAAAAAATGAACCCATGAAGAATTCTTTCAGGGGAGCTACCTCAGCTGTTCTCATCCACCATGGGTGATGCCCAGCATGGAGTGAGCCTGAGCACACAGGACTCATAGCTTCTCTGGCTCCTGGCAAGACTGCACTGTCTAAAAGAAGCAGAGCTTGGACTCACCCAGAGAGGCTTTATGTGGCCACATCCAGCAGGACCAGGAGCTGCTCTAGCTGCAGGGATGGCTGGTGCACTTCCATGGCACTTCTTGAACCCCCATTCACAGCCCAGCTGCAATCACTCCCATCAGCCCTGGGTGGAGAAATGTTTGAGTTCAGCAATTCATGCAGAACTGTCATCACTCATTAATTAGTGGCACCAAGAACAAGAGTGTGGTTGTGCTTCACTTCTGGGTGGGCATCACTGCAACCAGGACATGGGCACTGTGACCAGCTCCACTCCCTGGATCCCTGCAGGGACCTCCAGGACAGGTTTCTCTGAGCAAGGTAAGAAGCCCTTCAGAAAGGGACCCTTCCCCTGTTGCCCTTGTCTCCTGTTTTGCTAAAACAGTAGTCTGAAATGCTGGGGAGTAGAAGAAGGAATAATTTGGGGGCTTTTCCCCCTAGTTAAGATTTTTTTAAGGAATGTGAAGTCTGTCTTGATTTGCTAGAGGGTCTCTGATGGCCCTCAAGGATGTTGCTGTTCCCATTGCTTCCTTGGTAATTCTACTGACATTTAGGACTGGAATTGCTCATCTAGAAATCATAGAACCATAGAATCATACAACGGTAAGGTTGGAAGGGACCTCAAAGATCATCTAGTTCCAACCCCCTGCCATAGGCAGGGACACCTCCCACTAGTACAGGTCACTCAAGGCCTTGTCCAACCTGGCCTTGGTGACCTGTACTATTAAGTACATATATATAAAATGAGTATATAAATGAGCTATTATCATCCAGAATACAAGGCCCCCAAACCAGACACCTTGCTGCAGTGGTTAAACCTGTTCTTTATTTATCAAAAGCCCAGCTCCTTCCTCCCCTCCCTGCACAGTTCACACAGGGAATGCTCACTGGTGACTCACATGGAGCTGTACCTCGAGCTGGGGCACTGCTGATGCCAGCCAGAAGGGCTGGCAGTGTCTGTCAGAAGCAGCGTCAGGAGGATGGGTACAGCCCTGCCTCAGGTTTGCAAACCCCCTGGATGAAAAGAGAGAAGATATGAAAGATGTTAAACTGTTCACAGTGAGGAGTAAAATGAATTTATTCCAATGAGGAATAGCTGCCCTTAAAAACCAGGTACATGTCTAATGGGTCTGAAAGGCCTCTACCCCTTCCAGAATGTGCTGCTGCTGGCAGGGCTGGGACTCTGCCTGGTGTCACCACTAACACCTGAGACAGCTAATCCTGACACTGGTTTTGTGCTAATGACTGCACCAAGATAACCAGAGGCCCTGGCAGGCTTCCCATTTAATTCAATTAACTCCAGCCAGGCCTGTGGTGAGGGCACCAGGCAGAACAAGAGCAAGCCAGAGGCCAGATCCCTGGACTCAGATCCCGCACACCACGGAAGTCCCCAGTGGCACCTTCCAGTACGGTTACCAGCAGCTTATCCTACTGCTACCTGCATCCTCAACAGGTTATACAAAATGCTGCAGAAATACAATTTTTTTGGGATCAGAAAATGCTCATCTTTTGGCTAACTGATTTCAGGGTGTATTTGTGGTGTGTACTCTGAAGCACTCTGTTAGGTGTCGGTTTAAGCGAGCGCTGTGTGGCACCTCCTCACCCATAGGAGCTGCAGAGTCTCCAGAAGATGCCTCGGTGGCCAGTCTGTTCAGTGCACCCCAGGAGCTGCTGACCTCTCCCTGGGGACCCTGATGCTCAGAGAGATTTAGGTTCCTGAGGTATTAGATAAAAAATGCAGCTGGAGAGGGAAAAGGTTTGAAGTGGGAATTGACTTTGAAGGCAGTTCAAGAAGCTGAAACCTGGGAGTCTGGGGACAGACAAAATGTTTCTCTTAAATAAAAAGAAGATTCCTGACTCTTGTTTGGACTTTTAATCCCACAAACTTGGTTGGTTGTTTGTTTTAATTACACTTTCTTTGGCTTTGAGATGAAAACAAATGGAATCTACCTAAATTTCTCATCAGACAGACACCTAATTTCATTCATTTCAATTTGATTTTGCTCTTTTCCATTTCAGGTCATTTCTCTAGAACATAGAAGGTGTAACACCAGCTCTCTGCTGCCCTACACTCACTAATCATCTGATTTCACACACACCAGCTTTGTGCAAACAGCAGTGAAGAGGAGGGGGAAAGCAGAGCCTGGTGCTGGTGTTTGTATAGATGAGGCTCTGCAGCAGGTCTGGGCAGCAGTGCCAGACCCAGGACAACCTAAGCCAGACCTAAGGAATGTGCAAATAAAGCAATCTCGGTCAGAGCTTTGTGAAGCTCTGCAGGCCCTGGCACAAAGCACCCACAGCTAACTCAGCAGGTGGGATGAACTGCCCGGTGGGACACTCCTGCCTGTAGTGTGTGAGGGGAGGATGCCCTGTGCTGCACAAGGAACCTCCATTACAATGAGCTGGTCTGCACCCAAGGAAGAAAATCAGCAGCCCTATGGACCTTAACCAGGCAGAAGTGGTCACATGTTCACTGCAGTCAGCAACTCACCATCTTCACACCCTGCTGCCACAGACCAAGTTCATAGTGCAGCTGTGCCAGAGCAGACCTCCTGTCAGTGCAGGGAGGGCCAAGGGTGCACAGTGATCCCCCCGGGGGCCACTGCCACCCTGCAGGGTATTTAGCAAGCCAGGCTGCAGGGCACAGCCTGCTCTTGTCCAGTGGATGGAAAACCCTGTCCTGGGCTCAGCTCATCAGGTTACACTGCAGAGGGGATGCTTTTGGCAGCCCCCAGCCCCAGGCAGCAGTGGCAGCACAGGAGCACAGCCCCGGGGCTGCAGCTCCTCCACACTAACCCTGTCAAACAGTCTCCCTGCAATGCCTCACCGAGGGGCTGGCTTCTGTCAAAGCACTGAGCACTCACTAACAACCAAACTGTCAGGTCCAGCTTAAGAGAAACATCAGGAAGGGTTTTGGTTTGGAACCTTTGAATGCTGATAAACAGGAAAAAGTAAATTAAACTGGGAAAGTTAAGCTGCAAAGACAATTGGCATATCCCCTCAGCTGATACAATGTCCAGGTCTGTGTGACAGCAAAATCAAAACCACTACCCAAATATTTGCCTTTTACTTTTGAATGTTCTGCTGCTGTAAGCCCTGATGTGCTGTAACACATTTGCCCGCTCACATTATTCAGCTCAGAAGTTTTGAAACAGAGGTTTGCATAGATGCTTCCTCGGTGGCACTTTTGAAGTGTTATGTCTGGGATCACTGGTAAAATCCCTAGAAGTCTGCAGGCTGCCAACATAAATAGAAAGTATATTTAAGGATGGGGGATTATCCCTTCCTTGACAGGGCTGTGCTACATAGCAGTAGCTGTCATACACAGTCTGCTGTCAGCTCCTAGCAGCAATTTTGTTTGAAGTTCAGTCCAGCACAAATAATGCTCAGACAGGCTTTTTTTCCTGGAAAACAAAGCCTTCAGACCTTTAAAAGGAGCTGTGAGGACTCATACGTGACCACCATCTTGGATGTGTCTGTGTCCAGACACCAGGGGAGATTTCTGAAGCTTCAGAGAGTTTTGTTTCCTGTGTGGAAAACCTGTAATGGCAGTCCTGTGATCTTGTAGCCTGCGTGGGCATCCCCCAGTGTGGCTGAGAGCATGATGAAGAAAGCCAAACTCAGAGCTAACGGCTAACAGGACAGTGTCCTGCCTGCAGGTTCCCTGGAGATAATCATCCTCTGTGAGTAAAGCTCAGCTGCTCTCTGTCAGCATCAGGCTCTGAAGCTAAAAAATCTGTGCTATGGGCCCCACTCCTCAAAGACTGTGTTTAAATAAGCCTCTATGTGCAATGGAAGCTTCTTCCATCCCATGGCTCCAATGGATGGAGGTGCTGAGTGCTCTTGGCAGGACGTTGGACACTTGTCTCCCACGTGCTCACATCCACATATTCTTCCAGAGAAGAGAAAACCTGGGGACCCTGGCCAGGCACCACTTGGACTGGAGTGTAAAAACCATGAAGGATGAGGTAGGGAGAGAAGAGTCCTGCAGAAATACCTGAGGTGCTATGAAGTAGCTTCAGATTAACTTCTGCCCTCTGGACAGGCTGGGCTGGCACTGGGGTCAGGAGCAGGCCTGTAGGGAGCAAAGTGTATTAAATCCAGAGGAGCTCTGGGCTGCATCAGCAGCAGGACAGAGCTGAATCTGCTGCTGTCCTCTGCTCCAACTCCTCCATCCCAGAGGACATACAGTGGATACCCACAGGCAGCTGCTGCCCAAGGGACACTTCTATGCCTCTTCAGAGGCATGGGCCCAGAGCAGTGCATCTCTCTATCATCCTGAAACTGGCAGCCTCCTTGTTTCAGGCCTGTGAGGTGGTGACACCTAACAGACCTTTGATAAACAAACCTTTAGCTTTTGTCAGCCTAGGGAGTGGCCAAGATGAAACCATCCCTGACCAGGGCTCCTGTCTGTGTGGGTCATGGCGAGGCAGCAAAAAAAAAACCAGTGTAAAAAAGGCAGGGCCTTTAAAAGCCTTTCCCCATGCTCCTGCTGGGTGTCAGGTTATAGGAGCCAGCTAATCCGCCCAGAGCAGCTGTGGAGCCACGTCTAACAGCACGTCACCTGCTTCACAGACAGAGCTGACAATAGTCTTGGCATGGAACTAAAATTAGAGGTTTAATTGAGCTCTGCAGTCTCTGAAATTGGTGACAGCTCAGCAATTCACATCCCTGATTTTTCTTGACTGAAGTAACCATAAAACTACCTCCCATTTATGCCTCCCCCCTGCTCCACGAGGAAAAGCCCTGGTAGCGTGGCACACCTCACGCACGTGAAGCCTGCCTGGCATCTCTGCCAGGGCTCTGGGTGTTCCCAGCAGCTACTGTAGCAGAGACAGACCTGGGAGGGGATGATGTGTCCACAAATCAGCATCATTTTACAACAACAAGCTGTTATAATCAACAGCAGGGCATGGGAGCTGTCATTAACCGTTGCCAGAGTGGGCACAGATACAAGACATAGAACATCAGAAAAGGACAAACAAATCCACATGCAGGAGGGAGAGGGAGAGGGAGAGGGAGAGGGAGAGGGAGAAGGAATCCTTTACATGCTGCATTTCCCCTGCACTGGAGCTGAGAGCTATTTTTAGTGCTGAGTTTGAGATGGAAGGAGCTATTTGTTCATTTACTCAGGCTATTCAAAAAGGAGAATTCAAGAATCAGAGAGGAGGAGCAAGCTGCAGGCTACACACCTGTGAACACACATCAGGTGTGTGCAGGAGGAGCCTCATCTGCCATCCTGCTGCCAAGGCTGAGATGGGATTGCCACTCCAGGTGCTCTGCTCCACAGGACAGCCAAGTCAGTGCCACACATCCTGCCTCAGGCACAGCCTGGTTCAGATGCTGGCTCCAGAAGTGACCTCCTTTTTCTGAATCCATATTTCTGGGATGTGGTTCTGGAGGTAAGTGAAAATTAAAGGAAATTTTCAGATTTCTGTAATTCTTAGATAATTTCATGCAACTAATTCTTCACATAATTAGCATATATAGTCTAGAAGATCCTAAAAATAGTTTTGCATTAATACTATTTTCAAAAGTACTTCTTCCCCAGGAACTGGGCCACCTCTAGAGCCAGGTAAGTTTTCTATTGCATTGCCATCACCTTCTGCTGGGCTGTCCACAGCTGCAGGGAAAGACAGCAGCAGGGCCCCCACAGTGAAATGCAGCTGTGTGATGTCCCTTGGCTCTACATGCAGGTGAGTCTGGGTGGAGGTCTCAAGCTTGTGCTGCTGCTTCCAGTGATACAGGGAGATGCCCAAATTAACAAGACGGGAAGCAAGAGCATCTCCTCTAAACACCAGATGGGGCTGTCAGTGGAAGACAGGACCATTCTTTATGAGCACATCTTGCAAAGCAATCAGATCTGTTCAGGCACGCAACAAGATCTCTCCAGAGCACCGCAAGCCTCTCCCCGACCTCACCAGGGAGCATCGCACCTTTCGGGCAGAGGCAAACGCCCTCCTTAACTGTACCTGTTTCAGCGCGCAGACTGAGGGTGCTGTTGTTCCAGATCCAGAACAAGCACGCCTCGGACACTGATGTGACAGTGCCGAAGGCAGAGCGCCGAAGCAGGCAGCAGCGCTCCCTCGGCAGAGCAGCTGCCTGAGCCCCGCCGTGCGGCGCATGGCAACGCGCAGGCTCTCGCTGCAAGCACCCTGCCGCTGCCCTTCTGCCTGCGGCGCCTGCAATTTGCGGGAGATTGCTGCAGGTTATTTTTAGCTCATTGTTCTCTACGCTTGGAGTTTCCGATCCATAAATACAGCTCCTCGAGGTGGCACATTTGGAGAAGCCACAGGGTGCTCCTGCTTCCACTGGCACCTGACGCCCAGCCAGTCCCTAGCCCTCCTGTCCTCAGCATCTGCCTTGCTCTTGCTCTGGCCAGCAGTCTCCGTGCATGCCCTGGTCCAGGTGTTGCCCGTGGCTCTTCACAAGTCTCCCAGTTTTGCCATGACCCATGTGGCAGGAAGGGACAGGTATGAGACCTGTTCTTCGTGTCAAGTGGGATCAGACCCTGGGCATGCTGGGCCCCTCCAGCGCTGCTCTGCCAGCCCTGTGCCCGCAATCGCATGCAGCTCTGCTGCTGGCCGTTGCCTCTCTTCCTCCCTCTCTCCTACACTGGCTGCAGGCACAAAACGTTCCCAGGTTCCCACAGCCAATTCCTGGGCTATGCCAAGTCCATATGCTGCTGTCCCCTCTCACCTGCCTTTCCAAAGAGCCAAAAAATTCCCTGCTTGGAGACATCCTTCTTTGTGCACAGCCCATCCAGCAGAGTGAAGAAATTTGACCAAGAGGGCCACAAAAACTCATCTTTGCTTAGCAAGGCTTCACCTGACATTCAGAGGCACCAAGTATGTTATTTTGGGGTAACATAACCAGTTCTATTTCTGACATGGCACACCTGACTTTCTCTGAAGTGAAATCTTTTGCTTTGAAATTCTCGGTTTGCCAGGAACAGAAATGTCCTTTGATGTTCTATGACAGACATCCATTTGTCCCACCATTTTCATCAGCATTCAGGGCTATGATCAGAGTGACTTTATTCTAACAATCATCACTGAGCCATCAGGTACCTGCAGCTCTCCCAGTTCCCTGCTGTGGGCTGCCTGGATCTGCCAGCCTCTGAGCCCAGCTCTTCAGGTGATGTCTCTGCCTCCAAGGAGACCATTGTCAGGTGGACCAAAGGTTTACTTAAAGCTGGCTGCAAAACACAGACCACTACCAGTGGGCATTTTGAACAGCAGACTGATGCTTCCAAGTGTAGCATCACATTCAGCATCACAATCACTGCTTTAAACACCACCAGGTGTTCCCTGCATAGTCCCCACATGCAGGAAGATGCCTGACAGCTCTCCGAGGCACAGCCAGTGTAAAGATTTGTGCTCTGAACGAAAGCTTCAGCTTTGGGATGGAAATGTCTTCTCCTGAGCAGCAGCAATTGCAGCTCTGGGATGGAAATGTCTTCTCCTGAGCAGCAGCAATTGCAGCTCACATCACAACATCCTCAGCCACAGCTGAAGATCCCATTTTGAGAGTGACTGAATGCTACAATCCAGGACTAAACACTCCTATTCACAGCTCCTCTCCCTTTCTGTCTCTTAATGCACATGAATTATCCTCCCAAACAGCTACTTCTCTATCAACAACAAGCACAACATCTTTCTGAAGGCAAAGGGGAAATCCCTGCAAGTATTTCTGGTGCTACTTCCAGCCAGAAATAACAGTAATCTGATCCACGAGTCAATTCCATTTCTGTTGCTGAATTCTTTTGTACAAATGTCTTTGCCTTGAAAAGGTTTGGCAACAGCGAGGCACAGCCTAATTTTGCTCATAAGGTGTGAATCAAAGAAGATTTCCAAGTTCCTGAATCACAGAAAGGAAGTGTCTGTAGCCTCCCTTCTCGATTTTGTCAAGAGAAAGGGTCACAGCTCAGCTATTTCGGATGCAGTTTCAGACCTATTTGGGGCAGCCCTGCAGATTCCCACCTCCTGCCACCATAAGACCTTCCTCCAGCAAGGTGGCCAAATCCAGAGTCTCATCTTGGGACCAGGGAAGCTTTCAGCCTTACTGAAACCCTCTGTCACTAACAGGCTGCATTACCATGAGCAAAGTTTAGTCTGCAGTTTTAGAGAGCTGAGTGAATTATTAATTCAGCAGAAACCAACAGCTGCTTTGTGAGAGAAATGGGTGACAAGGGCAGAGCCTCGGGGAACACATGCAAGCAGTTTGGCTCTGCTTCCTCCAGACCCAAAGCTTCTGAGATGCTGCTCATGGCCACCCTGGGTCAGCAGCTTGGCTGCAGAGCTCACTGACAAACCCCAAGGTGATGGGAGCTGCTTTCTGCCCCAGCTGTGTGGCTGGCCAGCCTGGCTCTGCAGCCCCCAGGACACAGGGGCTGCCACCCGCACCTCTCACCAGGGTGCTGGGGCCAGAGCTGCTGCCAGCATGCACTCCCCTAACGTTTGACCTCTTCATTCACTGCTTGACACACCTGATCTCCTCCAGCCTGGCAGGGACAATGCCAAGGGCTGGGAGTCTTTGATGTGCCTTTACAGCACCATCACTCATCACTTTCTAGCCTGTAACAGGTCATTTCACTGCCCTGTCCTATCATAGGTGACCACCACCAGATCTTCATTTCAACAGGTCCTAAGGGTCTACAGATCACAGAATCACAGTGTCAGGGGCTGGGAGGGACCTCAAAAGCTCATCCAGTTCACACCCCTCTCCCCCCTCCCACCAGGGCAGGATCTCCTATACCAGATCACACAGGAACGCATCCAGGCAGGTTCTGAATATCTCCAGAGAGGGAGGCTCCATGACAGGCATGGTGTAAAAATTAATCAGGGTTGTTTGGAGTGGAGGTTACTTCATCTCTCAGTCATCTGTGGGATCTGGCCAGTGAATGTATGGTGAATTCACCCACAAAAGTCAGCATCAGGCATGTCTGATCTTGTCTAATTATTTTTGAACACTGCCACTCCACAGCCTGACAGTTAATCTTCTGCACAGCTCCATGGTAGATCACAGCCATTTGTCAAACCAAATTGTTCCCTGACAGGCTGCAGAGACATCTATTTGCCATCTGCAACCTATTCCTCAGATTCTGGCACATATTTTTCAGTGCTTTCTTTTGAGAGCTGTTTCAGATTTCCATGGGCTTCTTCATAACCTCTACTAGCAAGGCCTCACATGGTCTGATTGTCGACAGCTGCACCAGGAGAAGTGTTTTGTGTTTCTTTTGTTGTTCCTCTTGCTGCACACATACAAGTTCCTACATTAAGGGCTGCTTGGCTGTGGAACATGCTCCAGGATGTGGAAAGCAGATGATGCCTTCCAAGAGCGGCTTATCGAGGGGACCTAATTGTTTGTTAGTTTTACAGAGGTAGCTGCAGCTCCACACATCAAACCCAGCAAAAGGCATCTGAGCAAACAGGTGTGGAGCTCTGAAATCAGAGATTATTGCTATGCAACCACAGAGTTCACCAGCAGGACTCCAGACAAAATCCAGTGCTAGTGACACTGGTCAGAGTTATTGAAAACTTGAACAGTTGTATTTTCCTGCTCAAGCCTCAGGGCCCAGCAGGGTCCCTCTCCCTGACAAGCTCCCTATAGATGGGCCAACAGGTAGGCTGGCTATCAGGAGGAGGCTGAGAGGTGTTGTGGAACCTCTGCTCACACCTAGCTAGCAAATGGGGCCACAGCTGCCTTTCCAGCCCAGAAGCAGAAGAGCCTGGTACAGACAGTGTCTGTACCTCCAACCTACAGCCCAGCTATGCTGTGACTCCTGCAGTCCTTCCTTGATGTTCCCCATGTCCACAGAAAGTCTCACTCCAAAACAGCCAGACACACACCTAGTTGCAAAAGCCTGCCTTGGTATAGCAAAAGCCAGCATTAATAAAACACACAGGTCCTGGCCTCTGAGACCCTCTGCCCACAGGTCTCACTCACTACAGTGCCACATGAGAAGTACTAAGCTGGACAAAACTGAATCTCTCCTTTCTTGTTTGAGGAGCTCACACTTCACTTTCACGCTAAACTAAAATCCTGTTATAAATAAATAAATAAATATAATAGTTAAATAAAATAAAAATCACTGCTGATTATTTTTCATTTCCAGGTAGGAAGAGGACTGCAAATACCTGCAGAAGATGTGGTGTTTGAGTGTACATCTAGTAGATGTGAGATTGTGGTAATAATATTGTGGTAATACTATCAGTATCTTACACTCAGGATCTTAAGTGGGCCTAGAAGAAAGCTGGGGAGGGACTTTTTAGGCTGTCAGGGAGTGATAGGGCTCGGGGGAATGGAACAAAGCTAGAAATGGGTAGAGTCAGACTGGAGGTTAGGAAGTTCTTCAGCATGAGGGTGGTGAGACACCAAAACAGTGCCCACGGAGGTGGTGGAAGCCTCATTCCTGGAGGTGTTTAAGGCCAGGCTGGATGAAGCTATGGACAACCTGATCTAGTGTGAGGTGTCCCTGCCCATGGCAGGGGAGTTGGAACTGGATGATCCTTGTGGTCCCTTCCAACCCTGACTGATTCTATGAAAGAAGGAAAAGGCTGAGGCTAGGCTGTTCTGTCTTTTCTGGCAGGCTGAACTCAAATCTGTAACATCTGTTCACAGAGCTTGAGGATGAGCTCTCACAGTCAAGTAACACCAGCACAAACTCTTCCTGACATCAGCACAGAACAGCAATCAGTTCAGCTTTTTGTGGAAGTCTAAGAATCCAGACACTGCTGATCTTCCCTGCAAGTACAGAACAGCAGTGTGTTTTCTCTGCTGTCAAGTCACTCACAGAGAATAATTAGCACTTTATACAAGTATGCTAAATGCTGAAACCTTTGGGTTTTTTTCTAGAGCTAAAATGTACACATTATCCTTTAGGAGCTATTCAAACTGGCTGGTACTGGCTGCATATAACACATCTCTACAACTACCTGAAGGAATATGGTGGAGAGGCTGCTGCTGCTCTCTTCTCACAGGTAAGTGGAGACAGACCAAGGGGGAATGGCCTCAAGCTGAGGCTGGGGAGGTTTAGATTGGACATTAGGAAAAAGTTTTTCACAGAGAGAATGGTCAGGGACTGGAATGAGCTGCCCAGGGAGGTGGTAGAGTCACTCAGCCTGGATGTATCTAAAGGTGGTTTGGATGTGGCGCTTAGGGATATGGTTTAAGGTGACTCTTGTAGAGTAGGGTTCTAGGATGGACTTGGTGCACCTGAAGGTCTTTTCCGGGTGTTTCAGTGATTCTGTGATCTCAGGCCATCACAACTGGCACTCAAATGGTGAGTTTTAATTCAGCCTTTTATGAGGAAAAAAAGAAAATACTGCCTTTTGAACATGCACTAGCACTATTAAAAGTATACTCCAAAGGGCAGAGTGTGAGATTTTAGGTTAGAATTTGCATCCACAGCTGGGTTCAGGGCTCACATCCCTCGTGGCAGCCCAGGCGTGGTCACGGAGGGCCCCAGGTGCTGTGCAGGACTTAGCTCTCAGCTCTCACTTACCTGCAGCCTGCACTCACCCAGAAACTCCCTTCCAGCTCTGCAGGATGCAGTGAGTTCAGCAGCAGTGCTGTGGCAAACCCAGCAGAAAGCCCCAGAAGCAGGCACTACCCAGACCACCTTCTGCCTGCTTCTGCAGCTCTGCCACAAGCACTGTCTGCAGCCCTCCGAGGAACCCCCGCATCTGCCACGTTCCTGCCAGGGGCACGGGCTAGAGCCGGGGGCAGCACCTGGTGCTGCTCCGCGCCCTGTGCCCGCACGCCAAGGTCCTTTGCTGTCCGTCTGCTGCTCTCAGACCCTTTGTCTGCCGCGTCTCTTCAGCCAAGGGCGAGTGGGGCCTGCCCGGTGCCCGCCGCAGCGAACTGGGTTTGAAGTGGGGGACACAAAGGCTCAGGAAGCACAGGAAAAACAAAACAAAACAAAAAAAACGCAAAAAAACCCCCCAAAAACAAAAAGGGGGGGAAGTGAGTAAGAAAATGCCAGAGAGCAGCAGGCGCCAGCGCTTGGCCGCTCAGTGTGCGCGGGGAAGGCCGCCCTGGCTGCGGGTGCCTTCTGCTGGTCCAACAGCAGATGGCGCCCGGCTCGCAGCAGCTCCGGCAGCTCTCCGCGACCCGCAGCGGCACCAACCCCGCACCGAGACGATGCCCTCGGCGCTGCCGCCTGTGTTACCGCTGCGGGGCCTACAAAGGGACCTGGCATTCTCCGAGACTTGCAACGGATAAGGACGTTCAGCCACAGCACCTTTCCTTCTGGGCAGCTCTGGGAAAGGTCTCTTCCGTCCTTTGCAGACGGTCACCAGGCTAGCACTGCACTCAGCAGCTCAGGCAAAGGAGGAGGCAGCTGTGATCTGAGAGGCCAGCGACGGCAGACTTTGCTGGCCACCTTCAGAGGGACACATGGATAACGACTGCATTGTGTGTGAGCACGGAAGGCTACAGCAGCCAGAGGGTTTCATAGGAGCTGAAGGCCAAGGACCTGTGGCCAGTCTCTCAACCAGCACTCACAGATTTGAGCCTGCAACCCACACCTAACAGCAAGAGAGGAGAGATGAGTGGGATGCTGGCACTCACCTGTATCTCTGGAAGCTGGGAAACATCAGCAGCACATGGGGCAACCTTCTCTCTTCCCTCATCTTCATGTGCTGCTGCAGCCAAGCCCAGCAAGGCCCTGCACAGACATAGAAGGCCTTTCTGATGTGATGCACCACAAGACCAGAACTACAGGGTGCAGCTTCCTCAAGACATGGCAGCCAGACCTCCTGCAACAACAGATGACAAATGAAATGCTCCAGAGAACGGAAAGCAAAATTAGGCTACCTCCTCTTCTTTGCTGTCTCTGTTTGGTTGGGGTTTGGGTTTGGTTTTTTTTTTTGGTGCGGGTGGTTGGGTGGGGCTTGGGATTTTTTAGGTTGGCTGTTTTGATAACACACCAAGCACATCCTGCTGCCTTCTGCTGCACGCCTGGCTGTGGGTCTGGCTTTAGGCAAGAGTAACCACACACTATGACTGCCAGGGAAGGACATCTTCAAAGCTAGGGTGCAACCTGTTATTCTCTGCAGACATGGACTGCTACATAAGCAATACATAAAACCATATTCTGACTTTTTTTAGAGTCTTTGAAGAAGATTTCATGTTATGCAAGTAGGAAAACTGAGAATATTGTAGAGTTACATGAGATGTTGGAGATTATATTTGCCAGCAAGGTAACTCAATATACATCCATTCTGGCATTCAATAATTCAAGAGAGGCCCCCAGCAGTGAATTACCAGGTGATTATCTCTCAGCAGCAGCTACACTCAGCCATAAGAGAAGAGCCAGCAGCTGCAAACAGGCACTGGCCACCACGCGTCACATCCTCACTGTTGGGTACCAAAATACAAGCAGGCAGAACTGACAGGGACTGATCTGTAATTTCTGACCAGAAGTTAACAAGACAAGGGATACTAGACACCCACCTCTGAAGATGGGGGCTTTCTGCTATTGTCCTAGTAGTGACTGACTTTCTGAATTAAAAACCTTACCCTGCCCCCGATTCTGCTGAGATAAAACTGTCTGATCAGACAGGAGCTGTCCTTCAGCTCTAATGGAGCAAAAATCTAGGTAAGGACTTGGATGTTTGGTCTTTAATGAATAGAGGCCAACAGCTGACAAATTAAATACTTCAGAGAAGTGAAAATTAAACAGTCCTGCAGTCACGAGCGTTGGCATATGGAGAGCTGCCACGGAGCTAAGAATAGAAGTGTCTACCGCAGCAGAGAGGGAGGTCCCAGCGTCCTGGAGCCAGCCATACATCTGGGCCCTGGGAAGGCAGCCACGAGGCAATGTATGCTCAGCAGCACACACTTGCTGCCTTCCTGCCAGCTACTCATTCTCTGAAACCACAGGCTGAGGGCAGCAGCCCACAGGAGTCAAGCTGTGCTCTGCCCACCAGCCTCCTGTTTCCCTGTGGGCACAGGGAGGTCCTTCGCCAGCACGCAGCCCAGCTGTGCACCACTGATTCACTTGGGCCACCAAAAAAACCAGACAACTGGCTCATTGGTAACACCTCTGCATACTCTGGTTACTTCAGGTATCTATGAAGAGCATAAACCCACCTGGGGACAGTCTTCTTTGCTCACTCCTGACTCCTATGTGATCATGCACAGTGGAGTCACGGTGCTGACAGCTGGGAGGAGAAGCAGGGTCACTACGTGGAAGATGAACAGAACAGGCAAGGCGGTATTACTCACAACCAGAGATGAGAAATGATTTACAGACAGGTGGTTCTGAAGCAAGTCAATAGTGCTTGCATAAGGTATTCACCCTTCAATGACTGATAGGGGAAAGCGAATCAGGATGGTGGAACTGCAGATAGACAGCAGCCAGGCCACTTCCCTTCTGTTGTCCACAGAAAACCACTCAAGCAGAGGCAGGAAGACCAAAGTATGTAATGTGCTACAGTAGCCAGCAGCAAGATCAGGTACACATTACACTGCCCAGGAGAAGCACCCTGGTGTGAAGCATGCATCACCCCACACCTGTGGCTGTCTTGGAGACGACAGACAAGGTTGATTCACGGCACTCCTCCCAAATAGTGCCCTACACTCTGTAATGCAGATAGCTGACAAGAGATAATGGGCACTAAAGAGCAGAAGTGAGATAAAGCACTAAAGAGAAGAGGGAGATAAAGTGCTGAAGAGGAGATACGCATGAGTGCATGCACACAGAGATTGGAGCACAAGCTCCAACAGAGAGTACAGGCAAGCTATGCCAGCTTCAGCACTGAATCGCTGCTTCTCTTCCCCAAAAACCTGGCCAATGTACTTCTGGAGGCTGTCAAAAGGTACCAGGCTGTTGAAAGCTTTTGGCTGCATGACTATTGAGCAAGCTGGGTTATAATAGTCAAACTGAGGGGACACGGAGCAACTTTGCTGCTGTCCAGGGCCCTAAAGAGTCAGGGAGAAACTTCTGCTCCCAAGGAAGTGAGAGGAAGGGAAACCCGAGGAAGCTTCTTGGCTGTCTGGTTCTGCTGTCCACTTGCAGGGGTATTTGCTGGCTCCAGATGATGCACCCCTGTTTTGGGTGATGACTACAGAGGGGGGTGATTAGGCAGCCTTACCTCACTGACCAGAAAAAGACCTAAGTGCCTCAGAGTGACTAAAGGGGATTTCTGCCCAACTGTTCCTTTCAGAACACTTGTGCACACATCAGCCTTAGGAGCTATCAGCACCTTCTTCTCAGCTTGTGCTTAACACAAACTGTTTTTCAGTTGAGCTTGATACTCACTGCCTGTAAGGATGGCAAAGGCACCCAGAGCTTTTCACTCCGTGTGTGTGCTCCACTGAAACCTGGTCTCTTTTCCTTCAACTGTAGCCAGAACCAGCCTCAGGAAGAACAGGTCAGCTCTCTTTCATGTTTCAGGGGTTTCTTGGTCAGAGCTGTTAAGACCAGAAGCCAAGAGACCCAGTTGTGTTTTCTGGCTGCTTCCAGCCAATAGAGCTGCTGTGTGCCGTGTGAGTAAGGCCTCCACAAGCAGCACTGAGCTGACAATTCCAGCCTTACAGAGACTTCAGCTATCAGTGCTGCAGCAGCTGTTGGCAGAAGAAGGCTTTTCTATCAGGTCTGATGGGGAACAAGAGTTTCAAAAAGCTCAGAGCTGCAGCAGGGGCGTTTATCACTAGCCTATTGCTCATGGCCCTTTGAGCTTACCAGAGCAGGATGTTTGACTCCTGCAGCACTGACTACAGGGAACACACTGGGATAGATTCTTCCTGGCCAGTCAGGTTCCTCCACCCATGAGGAGGAAGGGGTGGCTCTTTGTCCTCACCTGATATACAGGCTGCTGCAGCCAGGCTTGTCACCAGCTAGAAGGACAGGAAATTCTCCTGATGGCCTGCTCTCTCCTCAGTGCAGGGCACTGACCACAGCCACAGAAAGAGTTTTGGCATCAAGGATGTAGTCCTGGACTTCTCTATCCACTTATCCACTGCTCCCACATTTCCACTCTCTTTGGTCCCTTTCTGCCCTTCCCTTCTGCCTCCACCTTTGGTGTCCATGGTCTCCAGCCCATGCTTTGGTTTGAGCAGTGTGTGATACAGGCAAAATATGAAGAGGAGATAAGCAGAGGAAGTCCTGAGAGGGCTCACGTTGTCTAATTTCTTTCATGCTTCTCCAGTGAAGGTGACACTTGACCACACGTGGCAGTGGTGTTGATCCCACACAGGGCAGCAGCTCATACATTAAAATAGCTGCAGCAGTGAGAATGTGCAGGTCTTGGAAAAGAAAGGTGATGCAGAACTGGCTTGTTCACCTTTTCCATGACAGGAAACATTCTGCCCCCTGTTACCAGCACAAACGTTCTCTGCTTCAATCCTCCTTTGCAACTCACAAGACTCTACACTGGGGCCACACAAGGAGGCAAACCCACAGTTTTCCTTCTGCTTTCTATGGAAAGAGCTCAGAATGCCATCAACCCTAACCTCTGTGCTGTTCTTTCTGTGCTCCAAAGCCTTCAGCTGCTCCCCATTGATCCTGTTACAGCCTAGGGATGTACCAACTTTCTAAGTAAAGCAAGCTGGTCACCCAGCAGTCAGCTGCAGCACAGACTGCAGGACAGGCCATGTGCCCAGGGCCAGGAGAGGTGCCTGTGCCAAGAGGGGCTGTCAGCCAGCCTGCTGCAGCCAGACAAAACCTTCCCTCCTTTACCCACAGCCATGAGCAGCAGAGTGAAGAGGTGAGGAGGAGAGGAGGAAAGGGTAACCAGCCCTTGCAAGTACATGCACAGCACTGTCTTAAGCTACCATTTTAAAATTACTTTTCTGCTTTATGGCCCTCAGCACAAGAGACAAAATGGCTGTGAGATGCAGAAAGCAACCAGTGTCCCTTTCAGGTTCTCAAGCATTTAGACCATGGCAAAGCTTGGACCAAAGACACCCCCAGGAAGTGCTGGGAAATAGGTTCAAAGCTTCATGAAAAACTGTTCTGACAGGACAGAGGTTGGTTTGGAAATTACAAGTGAAGGGCACTGAAGTGCAGCAACTTTTTGACAGGTACCCTCATTGGAAAATTTCTGTGGCACTTTACCCAAAATAAGCTTGGCTTCATAATGCTTATCAGGAGGGCCTTAAAACAGCCAGGGGCTTCCAGGGGGAAAGCAGCATTTGCAGTAATGAGCTCTCCCTTGGGCCCCAACAGCACAAACTGGAATTTACTGCAGCCTCCCAGCTGCTCCAGATCTCTTTCTATCCTACATTATACACAGCGTGGAGGTTTCAGCAGCTGTAATTTCACTTCATGCAGAATGTGATTTTCTTTCACACACTGAGTACCAGCTTGCACAATAACCCAGCGGTCCCATAACTGGGCTCTTACTTTGAGAGGTTAGAGCAAAACCTCCAGCCCTGCTCCCTGGGGTGTCACAAGTTATCAGCTATTTGTGCAAAAGGATGTGGTGCAGAATTACCCCCAAAGCTGGTAAGTGCTTGTGCAGCTTGGAAATATAAACCCAGGCAGAGATTTGGTAGAATCTTGGCCAACAAAACACCATAGCAGGAAAAAACGATGGGCAAAAATCTAATGAGAATCACAGAATCAGTCAGGGTTGGAGGGGACCACAAGGATCATCTAATTCCAACCCCCCTGCCACGGGCAGGGATACCTCACACTAGATCAGGCTGGCCACAGCCTCATCCAGCCTGGCCTTAAACACCTCCAGGGATGGGGCCTCAACCACCTCCCTGGGCAACCCATTCCAGACTCTCACCACTCTCAAGCCAAAGAACTCCTTCCTAACCTCCAGTCTGAATCTCCCCACCTCCAGCTTTGCTCCATTCCCCCTACTCCTGTCACTACCTGATAGCCTAAAAAGTCCCTCCCCAGCTTTTTTTGGTTTTTGAAATGCATGTTAGTTTTCAGGGTATTAGTTATGCATATGGGCCTTGAAAACCATTGGTACAGAATAAAAGGGCTAAGAGGTGCCATGGTTTTTCTCACCACTCTCAGTGTAGAGCAGGAGCTTTGGGGATTTACTTCTTGGAGTTTCTTAGATTATTATATAAGGAGACAATCACATCAGACACCTCTCTCCTGGCCTGCCTCCCCTCCTCTCTGTACTCTGGCCCTCTCTCTGCTGAGCACTTCCTTTCTCTTCAGACTTTGTGTTCCTGCCAGTCCTCGTTTTCCTCCCAGATGGCAAATATTCCTCTCCTGGCTACCTTCACTTGCAAGCAGCAGCAAAGCCTTCTGCCTTGCTCTGCACAGCATTAAAGCAAATGACAAGGCTGAAACGCACTGCTACCCATAAATGCACCTGATCCACTACACAGCTGAGGGACCAGGCTGGCAGGACAAGCTGTTCCCAGAGGTCTCAGCCCCATGGGTAAAACACAGACCACCAGTTTTAGTATTTCACATGGCAGACAGAGGCTGCACATTCAATGTATCGCAGGTAGATGAACACAGGACCAACATTAGCAGCCAATCATTTCCATGACATCCAGGGTTGGAACCAGATGATCCTTGAGGTCCCTTCCAACCTTACCATTCTATGATGGCAGAGATTTATCCTGTAGTGCTTGATACTTGAGGGCTATGAAGATGATGAAGGGGCTGCAGCACTGCCCTATGAGGAGAGACTCAGTGACCTGTGGCTTTTTGGTCTGGTAAAGAGATGACTTAGAGGAGATCTAATCAATGTTTTAAATATATGGGGGCTGGGGGGGTCAAGAGGGAGGGTACAAACTCTTCTCAGTTGTGCCTTGTGATAGGACAAGGGGCAATGGATGGAAACTGCAGCACAGGAAGTTCCACCTCACCATGAGGAAGAACTTCTTTACCATAAAGGTCACGAAGCACTGGCACAGGCTGCCCAGAGAGCTTGTGGAGTCTCCTTCTCTGGAGGCTTTCAAGACCCATATGGATGTGTTACTGTGTGACCTGAGCTAGATTCTATGGTCCTGCTCTGGCAGGAGGTTTAGACTTGATGACCTGTGGAGGTTCCTTCCAACTCCTAACATCCTGTGATCCTGTGCCATGGTTCAGCACCAGCCTCGGTATAGTTAGAAAGTGGCTGGGCTCAGTGATCTTAAAAGTCTTTCCCAACCAAAACAATTCTAGTTCTTCAATAATCCCAAGCTCAAAACCGAGATCAGAACATAGTGGCACACATGTAGACAGGACAGAGAAAACCCAATAAGAAGACAGAGAGCCAAAGACACCTCTAACTGCCACCACGAGAACAAAGCCAAGGATGGAGGAGAGAAACACCCCTCTAGCCATCACCTTGCTCCTTCCTTTTAGGGATTCTCACCTCGGTAAACTCCCCCTGCCTGAGCAAAAAGTCAGGAGCTCTCTCATCAGAGGCAAGAGCTAAAGCCAGCAGAATAGCAGGCAGGTCCAGAGCCACGAGTCTCAAGTTACTTGAGGACACACACAAGCTTATATGGGAAAAGCCTCTGCTTTAAAACACGAGTTATAAAAACCAAACAGTTGTGCCCAGAGCTCTGATCAAATGCCATCCCTATTCCATCACAGCTTAAAATAGGGTGAGTAACAAGGCAAACAACTGTAAAAATGCCAGGCTGCTGCCAAGGAGCAGGCAGCAGGCATGGCACCGTTTCACTGCACTTGTGGTGATGGCGGTGCCGGTAGAAGGGAAGCCTCCATTGTGATTAAGCACACACTGAGCTGAGCGTTGATGCAGCCAAACAAGAACTCCAACAGCAAGCTGCAGACTGCAGAAGGATCCACAGAGCACAGCATTAAACCAGCCTGGCCCCGGGTTACCGGCAGTGCCCTCGCTCACAGCCTGGGCAGCCTCGCAAGAGCACCCCGAGCTGCCAGCACACAGGCAGGAGCCCCCTTATTTACCCAAACTGCAGGACAAACCCTGGGGTGCAAGTTCACAACCCCCCATCTTCTCAGATCCTCTGGAGTTCCTCCGTCAAGCCCAGGTGGTTCTCCTATTTTAGCTGTTGGCTGCGCTGGCTTTGTTAGTGCTGGAGGCTGAGGCTTTGTAGCAAGCCCTGGGAGCTGGGTACATTCTGTTCAGAGTGCCAAAGGCACTGAATAACCACTTACATTTGCATTTGCCTAAACATAGCCTAAAACATACTGCAAGCAAATAGCAGGAATAGGTTCAGCACTCAAGAACACAATTCAAAGCAAAACACTCATCAATAATTTGGGACTTTTCTAGAAAAAGCCAATATGAAGCAGAATCACCCAAATGGTATTTTTGTGTTGCAGCACAAAACCCAAAGAATATAGTTTGAGATGTTTGCCAAGGACTCAAAAACCTATTTTTAACCAGTCAGTACATTTCACGAGCTTATCTGTAGATAAGATAAGCTGCTAAATGCCATTGCTGGGCTTTAGACTTTTTGCTACAGACGCCTGCAATCTCTGCTGCCGCCTGAGCCCAACTGCTTTTCTCTGCTGCAGGAGCAGCAGCAGCGATGGCAGAGGTAGACAAGCTGCCAGCAGAACTGCTGCATTATGAATCAGATCATGCTCACCAGGCAAAGGAGGCTGTAGCGTTCGGGGTGGGCTAGAGAGAGCCCAGAGACTCGGGGTGCTATTCTCGGCGTCGCCAGCGATTCGCCGCATGACCTTGTGAAAGTGACTTCATCATCACATACAGCAGCTTGTCAGCCTCTTGGTGTGAGACATCAGTGCTGCTGCAGAGCACCCCAGAGGCTGCTCGCCTCGAGAAGAGAGGTAGGCAAAGAATTGGACTGTCTGAAAAGCAAAGGGAATAATGTGGTGTTTTCTGGGTGCAGGCACATTCCTGATTGCTAAGGCAGTTTGGACTGTTTGGAATAAAGGCTCTAACCCAAGTAATAAAAGAGGAATGAAGCCATTAAAAAGGGAACAGCAGCCCTTTACAGTTACTTTGTCTCTGTGGAGGTTGGAGGAGGCAGACACCACTGCAATTAAACGCCTGTGAGGTGTCTGGATGCTGTGGAGGTCGATGCCTTTGATCTACCCGACTAGATTGATCCCCACAGCATCCTTGTGCAGGGCCAGCAGGAGCCAAGCGCTGTCTGGTGTGGAGATGGCTATAGAAGAAGACGCCCTTGGTTAAAGATAGCCCATCTGAGGATGGATGCCAGCAGCTCCGCCTGGTAACAGCTCAGACACAACCTACCGGCGGAGGAGAGATTCCCACTCGCAGCCCACGCTGCAGCCCGCCCCAGGCAGCGGCTCGGGAGCGCGGGCGCTGACACAGCCCTTGCCAGCAGGCCCCTCAGCCAGCAGTGGCACAGGATGATGTCAGCTGGAGCAGCTCATCAGCAGGAGTTTCACTGAAACTGCGTCCGAGCCGTGCCAGACATGACGGCACAGCGCCCGCCCCGGCACGCCCTGCCTCAGCCTGCGAGGCTGCAACGCAGACACGCAGCAGCCTCCAGAAGGCAGCACCAGATGTGTGCCTAAAGGTCCTTAGTCCATGCAAGTCTGCAGTGGGAAACTGCAGCACAGCTTTCCTGGGCGCAGCTGCGGGAGCAAAGGGCAGGCACAACGGGCAAGGCTCTTCCACCCCAGTCAAACACCGGGAACAGGTGCCCTAGCTCCACGCACAACCAGTTTCTGCCGAGTTGGAGAGGACAGCTTCAGCTGCTGCCCAAAGCCAAGCTCCAGCCCAGGCGCCCTCCAGGAGCTCTCTGTTCCGCCGCTGCGCCCTGGCAGCAATTATCTCTTCCCTAGCAGAGTGCTCTGCTGTGTGCAGCTCACCCCAGACACCCACAGAATTCACTGCACACCAAACCTGGGAACTGGTTATTTGCTGTGGCCACCCCCAGGGCTGACTCAGGTAAGAAACATCCACTCTTCTTGGCTAGAAGCACCACATGCTCTACTGCCAACCTACATGCCAGAGCCCAGGACTCAGACAGAGAGGTGGAGAAGGCAGGCAGGAGAAGAGGAGATGACCAGAGGACAAACTGGCAAGTGAAAAACTGAGGAGTGTGGAGAATGGCAGGGAACACAAGTGTAAAGCCTCTGTAAAACCAGAGGCTGCACAGAGCTGTTCAAGAACTACTGGACAGCCTGTGGAAGGAGTAGGAAGCTGAAAGGGAGTCTGCACAGACCACAAGTATCAGAAGGCTTCATATTTACTCTCCTGAGACTTCCAAAGCAGCAAACACAGGCAGCAAGTGCTCACAAACCACCAGAAGAAAGTTCTGCTGCAGCTGGGGAAGGCAAGGCAGGGAGGTAGTGCTGGGCCCAGGAGAAGGCTCCAGACAGCACCCCTGGAAGAACACCAGGCCCTGTGGGACTAACATGTCTGAACTGCAAACCTCAGCTGCAGTAAAAGGAAGGAAAGACAAGGGGCTGAATCTACTGCCTTCGGAGGTGTGTGTATGGTTGTTTTTTAAACTACATTCATGAACACACTGCCACCAGACCTATGCCCAAGCCCCTTTACACAACCCTGGCAGCTGCCCACATGACTGCTGCCTGATCATCACTTCCAAAGCTCAGCCAGACCCTGGTGTTGTGTCCCACACCCTGCACTGGGAGCTCCACCTCGACATGCCACCTCATGGTTTACTGGGGTGAGCTGTCAGCTCTTCCTGAGCACCGCAACGTCAAGTTTGCTGTTCTGCCTCCTTTACTTCTAGCGTGGCTGCACCTTTGCCCAACACACTGCAGCTCCCGGGGAAGGAACTGTGACAAATCACTTTAGACAGCAGCAGCACCTCTGTGACTGCTGACACACGGCACAGCAAGGCTGCTGGACAGGCACTGCCATCCCTACTTCACAGACAGGAAAAAAGGCCCCTTCTGATGGCAAGGACACAATATGGACTTCAAGTGACTAGATAGGCTGCTTTTGAATGCTAACAGCCACTTGTGTTTGCTCTGTATCTACCATGTTCATCCCATGGGAGCACAGGGGCACAAGCTATTGACTCCATCCTCCTCTCTGCTTCATGACAGCCACAGAGCTTCTTAGCCCTTGCTACGTCACCAAGCACCCTTTTAGTGAACACCCTCCCTGGCAAACCAATGACACAGTTAATTCAGATAAACTCTGGGCAATTCCTGTACCTCCATCAAGCCTGAAGTCCTCTGCTGCGTGCCCTGGCGATCACGAGTTGCAGCAGTCTCACCACCACAGTCTTTCTTCACTGCCAAAAACCACATTAACAAACCCCCAGAGTGACACAGATTGCACAAAACCTAATGTCAAGAAAATGCTTGTGCCACTAGACTGACAGGCTTGATGGCATTCCCACTCCTTGCAGCAGTCAGGGACCCATCAGGGATCCAGCCTTCCTGAAGAAGGCAGCACACAGCCAGCTACAGCACAAACCTAGAGCAGAGAAACTCGTTGTACAGATGTCCTCAGCATGTGCTGAGTGCAAGTCAGGGACTGTCCACGTGAAGACTTAGGCTAACTTGTGAGCTATGTGTTCAAGTCCTTTCATCTTGCACATGTAGTTCTCCATGGGGAGGTACTCTGAGGATCCTGGCTGTGCTTGAAAAGCTGGCAGAAAGAGACTAGAAAAAACAAAATCATCACAGCAAAGCAAAACAAAACCCCACCACAGGTAAACCCACATTCCCCAGCCTTGCAAAGCCTTTCTGCTGCCCCCTAAAACCATGCCTTGCACGGCCAAGCTAGCCAGTCCTGGCCACCACACACAAACCATGCTCTGGTTTTGTTACTTCTCCCCTATAGAGAAGCCTCCTTGAAAAGCATGCACTGCAGTTCCTCCAAAGCCATGGTAACCTTGGTTGTTTACAGATGGATCAAATGTATTTCAACCTCTTCACAGTAGCCAGAAGCAGGAAATTTTTTTTCCCCCTAGGATTTCCTAAATCTTTTAATCTTCTGTCTCTGAAATCTGTAATTCTACTTTTTAAAGTCCATATTCATGAAGGGAGATTGAAGTGACCGAACCACTGGTACCAGGGAGGGAAGAAATCCCTTTTTTCATTCTCCAGCTGTAGTTCACAACACCTTATCTCAGAGTCACCAGCCAGGGAAAGGCTTAGGTCAGAGCTAATGGAAACAGAGGTGACTTACAGAGCCTGTCACCAAAGAAACACCCTGCAGAATGCCCAGCAGGAACCCTACGCCTGTACACTGCTCTGGCTGGGGAACAGAACCGCAGCTGGCACTGGTGTGGTCTCAAGATCTGGCAATATTAAACATCACTTAATGCCAGGGAGACCTGGACATTCCTGAGAGTCCAGTGAAGAGCCACCAGGGTGATGAAGAGATAAGCAACACATGAGACACAGGGAGAGGCTGAGAGAGCTGGTAAAATGCAGGCTTGAGAAGGCAGCGTGGGGGGATGTTGCCACTGTGCAAGCACTGATGGGGGGAGCAAAGAGGACAAAGCCAGGCTCTTAGTGGTGTCCAGTGACAGAACAAGTGACAGGCACAAGTGAAACATGGGAAGATCCAAAAAGTCTTTTTGGACTAGATTATTTTCAGAGGTCACTTTCAACCTCAGCTGCCCTCCAATTGTATGAGAAAAAGAATATGATTTTTTTGGTCTGAGCATAACAGATCCTTTTGGAGACAGCAATCCATGTTTCTTCTCCCCAGCACAGAGCAAGAAGAAACAGGCTAGCTTTGAGAAAACATGTAGGCTGAGTTTCTGCCAGGTAGGGCTGTTCAGGTGCTGGAACAGACCATGGAATGCCAGCAGCAGCAGTTCTGAGGAGGAAAATCACAGAATCTCAGAAAGACCCAGGTTGGCAAAGCCCCTCAGGAGCACCATGTCCTACCTAGAACCCTACTCTACAAGAGTCACCTTAAACCATACCCTCAAGCACCACAGCCAAACCACCCTTAAACACACCCAGGGTGGGTGATTCCACCACCTCCCTGGGCAGCTCATTCCAGTCCCTGACCACTCTCTCTGTGAAAAACATTTTCCTAATGTCCAATCTAGACTTCTCCAGCCTCAGCTTGAGGCCATTCCCCCTTGGTCTGTTTCCAACTACCTGGTGAATAGCACCAGGATGGCCTAGCTATGACTAACCTTACTTCAGAGGGAACCTGATGTCCTACATTATAGTGACTTAAAAGACATCTACCCCTCTCCCTAAGCCATCTGATCCCCCATAACCCCAAACTTATGTGCTCAAACTCCTTTTATATCTTTAGCATGTGACAGACTCTGAAATGGCTTTGTAAAGGCACAGACTACCAACACATCTTTTTAGAAACCCTATTCCAGTTGCATTGGGAGATTTCATTTATTTCAATGCTAGAAAAGCTGATTGAAAAAATAAACAAATTGCAAGCCAGAACCTTCCAAGAGCTGCAAACTCACATTTTCCCAATTTATGCTCTATGGCAAATGAAGACACAACTTAATCCAGTCTATGGACTCCTCAAACACATTCAGAGCCCTGCTACTCCAGAGAGCTCAGTCCACACTGACACATGGGAAAGCTCAGCTCAACCAGAAGCAGAAAGTGGCTTCAGTAAAGTAGCCTCCACTACTTGGATGATGGAGTATCATAGAATTGTCTGGGTTGGAAGGGACCACCAAAGGTCATCCAGTCCAACCCTTCCCCTCATTCAGCAGGGACATCCTCAATTAGACCAGGGTGCCCAGAGCCCTGTTGAGCCTCACTTTGAATATCTCCAGGGACAGGGCTCCAACCACCTCCCTGGGCAACCTGTTCCAGTGTTCCACCACCCTCACAGTGCAGAACTTGTTTCTCACATCCAATTTCAGCCTGCTTTGCTCTAGTTGGAAGCCATTGCCTTCATCCTGTCTCTGCTGCAGAGGGCTGCAGTTTCTCTCCATCCTTCATGTAGGCTCCCTTCAGGTACTTCAGGCTGCTGTTAGGTCTGTCTGGAGTCTTCTCTTCTCCAGGCTGAACAACCTCAGCTCCCTTGGCATGTCCTCATGGCAAAAGGTGCTTCAGACCCTAATCATTTTTGTGACCCTTCTCTGGACCCTCTCCATCAGGTCCATGTCCTTTCTATATTGAGGGCTCCAGATCTGGACGCAGTACCCCAGGTGAGGTCTCACCAGAGCAGAGACCTCTGAGTAGGGGTGGCTCAGCCTAGACAGAACAGAACATTGCTGCCTAACCAAACACTAACTTCACTCCAACCAAGGTCTGCCTTTTCCACGAGCATTGCAAATGCTGAATTTGCTTTCAGAAGCTTAGGGCTCTGAAGCCAAAACTAGGTGAGTGGGTGGTGCAGTGGGACCACTTACCTGAAACCCTGCCCTGACACACACCACTCAAAGGATCCACCTTCATGTGCCTTTTCTTATCTCAGTGTTCCTTAGTTTAGTCTATGTTTGTCTCAATAAATTGATCTTGATGTTGGAAGTGGGGTTTCTGGTAGCACTACTTCTCCTGTGGCACTGAAGCACTGTGTAATGTGTTACAGACACTCAGCTTCACCTTAGCCTTCAGAAGGCACTGACAAGTGCCATGAGCCAATGCTGTCATGTGCTCTGTAAGAAAGCTGGAGTGCTCCACGTGCCATGTGGGGTGCCACAGGGCAGCGGTCACTGGGGAAGGAGGTCACATGAAGGTGGGAGCTGGTGTCTGCCTAGCTGGTTGGAGATCCCTTTGTGCAAGGCTCTTTGAAAGCAGCAGATAAAGCTGCAAATAGAAAGCTAGCTTCTGCAGGTGGTAGCTTTTAGGGAACTGGCAACATGCTGCAGCCTGCTCTGGTGGCTGACACCTGCTCAGAAATGACAGAAAGGCATGGCCAGGTGGCACAGCTATTGCCAGAGGAGAGCCATCACCCTGGCCTAGCTCCCAAGGGACAATGCACAAACAACCTCCCACACCTGCTGCA
This sequence comes from Semnornis frantzii, assembly GCA_013399775.1. NCBI lineage: Eukaryota > Metazoa > Chordata > Aves > Piciformes > Ramphastidae > Semnornis > Semnornis frantzii. The sequence continues at coordinate 56,959 of VWYK01100110.1, forward strand.
TTTGGCTCCTTCCTCCTGCTTTGCATTTCTCCTGTGTCAGGTCCAGCAGGCCTGGTCTCCAGGGTGGATGCTGGAAACACAAGTAACCACTGGAGATCACCACCATCAGCCTTGCTGGAGGCTGAGCATCAGGACAACCAGCAGGTGGAAACTCAGTGGCAATCTTATTTACCACCTTGGACTGGGCTTGAAATGGGCAGAAAGCACAAAGGGGACTGTGGAGAGCTCACAGGTCCTGTCCATGGGACCAGAGCTCCTGCTAGGAGCATCTCAAGAGCCAGGGGTTTTGGAAAGCCCTGTGGCACCACAGCAGAGCAATACAGGCTGCTCTGCCCAGCAGCAAAGAGGAGCCCAGGCTCCTGCCTAACCAGGGAACGTGTGGAGTTTGCTTTCAGTTTATACTAAGGGCAGTGAAGAGGAAGAAGAGTCCAAGAGGCACTATCTGACCTCCCTTTACACTGCAAACTTGAATTCTGGTGTGACTTCCTGTAAGGCCATAAAAAAGCCTGCTGCTATCATCTTTTATCATGGCATAAAAGCAACAACAAATGTGGAAAACACAAAAATATACAGATTGTTAGCATTCTTTTCAACTAAATCAATTTTTTAGGCAGATAACAGATAGTGATCCTGTACTGAATAATATATTGGATTTCTTTACCATTGCAAGATGCTTTATTGCACCTAGGATTTTGGGTTGACAACTACTTGGAGGTAGAAAACAAACAAATAAAACCAACTAAACCCAAGTTATCTTTTTTTTTTTCCCATTTAAAAGGGAAGCTGTGTCCACTAACATGGCTAACAACTGCCAACTGGGAATACCCACAAGATTCACCAGCACCAGCCAGACTACCACTTCTCCACCTGTATTTTCCATGCCAAGAGCCTGCCTCAGATGGAAGTCTTTGTAAAACTTGAATCAGGGACTTATAAGATCAAGACCAGAGAACAATATAGAACTTTACACACGAAAAACATTAACAGCTGCACCCTCAGAGGAGGTTTTGGCAGGTGGGCAGGGGAGGAACCAGTAAGGCACAGATAAACAAAGCAGAGAACGCTAGCACCGTGTAGCTGCAATGCATATTCTTCCCCAAGGAATTATGTCAAAACAAGGTTAAATATTTCACTGGGACTAATGCTTTCTTTTAATTTATTTTTACAAATCAATCTGCATAATGTAAGCTGGCATCCTTCATGGTTCAATTTTGCTTACAGTAATAAAACCAGCTCTGCAAATCATCCCCAGCTATATGTTATTTTTACATCTAAGAGCACTGAGTGATAGAAACTTGGCAGGATGGATCTGACTAAGAGAGAAGGAAAAATTGTTCCACTTCCCAAACATACCAGAACAAGACCATGCTCCATAGCCTGATTTTAAAGCAGTAGGATGAAAATGACTCAGCCTACGTTAAAATTAGAGGGCTGACGAGATTGAGACTGCAAGGTATGTACTAAATAAAGTGCAATTTTACTTGACTTAAAGAAGCTTTCTTCTTAATGTCTGGTGAAGGAAAGAATGGAAACCCAGCAACTCTAAAGGTCTGTGAACCAGGCAGACCTACAAGGTGTTTTATGGAGCTGTGAATGCCATCTGTGCTCGTTACCACTGCAGGAAAGGCAGGGGTGACAGAGCGCAGGGAGAGGCACCCCCAGCACTGAGCTGCCAGCACAGGGGCATGAGGCAAGGACAGGACAGCAGCTGCACTGTGCCACACTTGCACATGTTGGCAGTGGCACTCCAGCAGCAAGGGCTCCTGCTGAAGGTCTCTGCAGCCACTCTGGACTCCTCTAGCCCCTGTTTGCTGCAGTCCTCATGGTGGTTTCTCCAAGCCCACCTCTTGTCCCTCTGGAAGAAGCCACAACCCCAACACTTCCTCCCGTGGAGCGGTGAGGAGATGCCACCAGCAGATGGGTACTCAGCTCCCAGCCCTCTGCAGCCCTCTGGCAAGAGCATATGGGCACCATTTCTCAAATCACATCCTGACACAACTTCCACAGCACCAAGTCATTACCTCAGAGCAATCCTGACAAGTTTTTCTCTATCTACTGTTTCTCTTTGTGCTCAAGCACAGCGTGTCTGGAGCCTTTTGTAAGGAATCCTTACTCAACTTTGCTCCCCACCCTCCATATATATATATTACAAACATATATAAAAATATAATTCTCCCCAACATTTTGAATGCTACCTGAAAATATGTTAACTGGAAGAGTTCAGTAAGGCCAAATGACCAAACTGTGACATTCCCCTCTTACCAGATACACTGCTCCCAGCCAGGAGAGGAACGTGTCACAGCTCAGTGTTTCTGCCTGCTGCTTCCTCAGGCTCTTCCTTTCTCTCACAGGAAATCCTCCAGCTGGCCCTGGTTTGTTCTGTGGTGCATTTCAATTTTAGTTTCTTTGCATCAGCTGAATTCAGGTGCATGCAGGCATTTGGTACTCGCACCTGGTGAGATTTCCTTACTTCCTTGATTGCTTTGGTTTCCTTCTAACGGATCCCTAATTACCAAATTAGAAGGAAAAAAAGAAAGGAGACATTCTTTCAATCATTTCCTGCCTTTTTGCAATACACATACACACATTCTCTAAGGAAATGTGAGAAAGCAACTGGCACCAAAGGACTCTGCATTTCCCACATGGATTAGCAAAGTCCAGCCTAAGTCGGTGTTGAATAGTTTGCACAAATAACTGCTGCAGTTTTCTCCCTCACAGAAGGCCCCAGAGGACAGGATTCTGTCAGAAATGACTGTTCCTCCCCACATGTCCAGAGGGTCACTGGGGTGCTAGTGAGCAGCACTGGCACTGTACTCTGGAGGTCAGCCTGACAGGCAGAGCTGGGTGACCAAATTTGTGGGCACAGGTCATTTTTACTAACCCAGTACTGAATGGTTATCATGTCCCAGAAGTTGCTCTTGACCCTCAGGTCTCTTGTACCCAGCCCTTCCACCTGGCAGTGCTTTCCCAGTCAGGTCCCCATGCTCCTTACCACTCTCAGCAAGGCGATGGCAGCTCCTCCTCAGATGTCTCAAGGAGAAAGAAAATGCAGCTGGATGACTTGATGTGACCTGCTTACATAGGCTGAGTTCTGAGGAGCAAAGCCTCATGGGTTCTGTTGGTCCAGCCAGCCATTGCTTGTGCAGGGACTGCAGGAAGGCCTGGGTAGGTCATGCTTCACAGCGGGCCAGGGCAAGAGGGAGAAGAGGAGAACCAAAGCCAGGAGGCCAGCTGTTGGGGGGATAGCTGCAGGGGCTGAATCACTCTTGTTTCAGAGGCAGTGTCCTTAGCCTGGAGCTAGAAGAACCACAACAGGGATTAAGGTAGGGCACTTGGGAGGAAGAATATCCTTGGTTGCTTTAGTTTGTTTTGTTGTGGGTTTTTTGATGCCTGACAGCTATTACCACTAAAGAGCAGAACCTGTGACAACGCAGGGAAAATAATTGTTCTACCCAGGAAATAGCAAGCAGCATTTTCAACAAACAAGAATGGACGTGTTAGGTTGTTTTGATTCCTGGCATAGCTGGGCATGCCTCATCTCCAGCCTGAAAGAAATGGAAATGCATAATGAAGGCAACCCCTTGACTTGTCAGGTAACTGCACACCACTTCCACTATGGGCTGGGAACTCTCGGCAGGATGTGGTCTCAGTACAGAGAATAGATCTGTCACATTTCTTTCTGCAAATGTTATGTCTACTACTGCTACAAATAGTGTAGCTGAGTGATAAACCCCACAAATTGTGAACAAATATTTTCTCTACTCTCCAGTCTGTTTGCCTCGTGACTCTGACAGCATCAGGCACCGTTCAGGTCCACAGGGCCAGCACTCTTCAGACCTTTACAGCCCTGCTCATTGCTTATAGCAGCAGAGCCTGGACAGCCTGCAGCACCTCCTGCGGGACAGAAAAGCAGGCCTGTTAGGTATCTCTTAGCTAGAAGGACATAGGGATAAGATATCCTTATACAGGAGTATGGCACTTCAAAAACTGCTCTTCAATGTCTGCTGGCTAAGGCTTGGCCCTGCAGAGGCTGAAAGATGTTCACATTGCCAGAGCCTTCCTTCCACACACAGTCGCACCAACTTCATGCACCTCTTTACCATCAGGGCTTAGATCACAGGCTCACAGATGTCAGGGGTTGGAAGGGACCCAAAGAACTCATCCAGTCCAACCCCCCTGCCAGAGCAGGACCAGACAATCTAGCTCAGGGCACACAGGAACATATCCAGACAGGCCTTGAAAGTCTCCAGAGAAGAAGAACACAACCTCTCTGGGCAGCCTGTTCCAGTGCTCTGGGACCCTTACAGTCAAGGAGTTGCCCTTGTGTTGAGCTGGAACCTCCTGTGCTGCAGCTTCCACCCCTTGCTCCTTGTCCTATCACAGGAAGCAAGTGAGCAGAGCCTGTCACCCCCTCCTGAACCCCAGAGCAGATGGGGAGAAGAACCTCCCTCGATCTGCTGGACACACTCTTCTTAATGCACCCCAGGATCCCATTTGCCTTCTCGGCCACAGAGGCACATTGCTGTCCCATGGCTAACTTCTTATCCATCAGGACTCCCAGGTCCCTCTCCACAGGGCTGCTCTTCAGCAGATAAATTCCCAACCTCTGCTTGTGCAGTTTATTACTCCTCCCCAGGTGCAGGACTCTGCACTTGTCCTTGTAGAACCTCATTTGGTTCTTCTGTGCCCAGCTCTGCAGCCTATCTAAGTCTTGCTGGATGGATGTAGACACTACATGAAGAACAAATGAGTCTAAAACACCTTAACCCTCCAGCTGTGTCCCTCCCTCTATATATAAAAGCTATTGTAATATACACATAATTAATGTGCATATTACTCAGCAAAGAGTAAACAGCAAGAGGTGCAGTGAGGCTCATGTCACTAACTTCATTACTGTACAGAAATATGCTACTGTAAGTGAACTGGTACATTATGGTGTGTTATAAATAATTAAAACTACAATGGCAGTTGAAAAAAATGAATGAAGCAAGAACATTCTGTAACACAGTGTTCTTCTTACCCTACTTAATAATTGCCTAATTTGAGTAAAACACTAAATCTGAGGCTCTTCAAGCACAGGAAGGAATTTGTTAATATAATTAATAAATTTGGAAAGCACCTCAGCCACCAAAAAAAAAAAAATATATATATATATATAAAAAGCAGAATCTACTGTCAGGTAAAGCATCAATCCATGTGCCACACAAAACAAACCAGCCCTTTGCCACCTTCCACAGGTCTCTGCAGCCAAAGAGAGCAAAAGTGGTGACCCACCCAGAGCAAAGTTGTGCTGCTGAGTATGGCACATGGAGAGCTAAGAATGACCCCTACCTGATCTCAGAGGATGAGGGAAAGGGAAGGGCTTCTCTAGTCATCCCAGTTGTCACCACTTGATGCTGGAGGAGGTGAACACGAAGGATGTCTCTCAGGCAGGCTCTTTCACAGCAGCTTTCCAGCGCTGCAGGCAGGAGGAATGGGTTCTGCTTTGGGTTGTGAATGTAGAGCAGCTCAGCTTCTGAGACCTAGAGGTGGGAAAAGACAGACAGGTGAAGAGCACTTGAGTATTATCACTGTATCTTCTAGAGGCCCTTTTAAAGCAGACCAGAGATGCTTTTACACAGCTTGTTAGAACTCTGCATGCTCCATCAGTCCCATTAACAGCAAGTGTCAGGGTGGTTTTGTAGAGGCTTTCTGGTTTAGAAAAAATATACTTTTTAGCCTCACTGAAATAGCAGGTCTCTTTTTTTAGGCAGACATAAAAAGGGCTGACAAAACCTGCTGCTTCATTATCTCCAGCTGAATTCCATATTCTGCTCCTCCACTCCTGTTTCCTGCTCTGTCTTTGCTGAAGTACCACAGAGCTTTCCACCAGCCACTTTTCCCCCCCTTTTAAATGTATTGGTATTTATTTACAGGATAAGAAGCTTCACCAGTGAATGTGCTGTCAGTGCTGTCTGAGCTAGCCTTTATCAGAATGGAGAATAATCCCTACTGGCAAGTTAGGGCCAGACCCTGCAGTGCCACCTTGCAGTGCAGCACCACGGAGGTGAGTGTCATTCCCTTCTTTCCCCCTCCAAAGTGGCAGGTGGGATGCTGTCTCCAGGCTGGAATTCCCTGTGTGGAGAAGGGCTCTGACCCTGTTTCTGTAGTCTCCAAGAAGGGGGTTCCTTCATCTCTGCATGGAAGGATCCTTATTGGAGCTGGCTCAGGTGTGTCTACAGGCATGCAGCCACCTCCCCATCACTGTGAAAGGGGAGAGGCAGAGAGAAAAGCTTTCAATATCTGCACAGCCTTGATGGAAATCATAAAGGGCAGGAATTCTCTTGCTTCACAGCCTAAGGCAGCTTCCACCCACCACAGTGGGGCCATGGACAGCAAGTGAGAATGGCTCAGGGGGAAATCTCATTCATAACTGCCCTCTGATGATGCAAAAAAGGATTCTCCACCCATCTGCTACTGCCTACACTCGCTATGGCACCCTTAATTGGAGGGTGAGCAGAGGACCAGACAGCCTGTTCTGGAACAAGACACCCCACAGGCTACCCCGGGGAGTCTTCAGACCATATCAGGAGATTTGTCAGATACTGGGCGATGCTAGGGGAGAACAAGATGCTCCTGCAGGGATGTGCTTCCCAGGGAGATCCAGACTTCTGGACAAGGCCCTGGAACTGAAGGCAGAAGCCTGGGTTTGCACTGGGTATCAGTAAGGACAGTTTACAAGCCAGACTTCTCCTTGTTTTGCTGCTCCACAGGGCCAGCACAGCTGACACAACAGTGTCGGGGCTGCAAAGGGTGCTCACAGCTGTGTGCAGCACACACTTCACTCCCACAGACCACTGCCTTCTTTCTCTTTTTAATAACCTCATCTTCAGGCAAGTCTCTCCTGGTATTTTAAAAATTCGTTTTAATCAATTTAAAATTAATAAAGAAACAGTGAAATCCTTAGGGCCCGAAAGCTCCAATCCCTGCCAGGCTGGAAGTGATGAGTCAGCTCCAGCATGGCCTGCCGTGGAGCCTGCCGAGGGACGCCCCTGAGCTCGCTGAACTGGGTCACTCGGTTTGCTGTTCGCAGCCAGCAACTGGCCCTGCCTCTGACAGGCAAGAGCTGCTCTGCTCTCAGGGCATGACTGCCTGGCACCTCGCTGCCACCAGATGCTCTGTCCTGCGTGGGCACTTGGCAGGAGCAAGACTGAGCCCTCTTGAGAGAAGGGAAAAGACACGACTGAGCCTCCGTCAAAGGAGGAAATGGACACGACCGAGCCTCCGTCAAAGGAGGAAATGGACACGACCGAGCCTCCGTCAAAGGAGGAAATGGACACGACCGAGCCTCCGTCAAAGGAGGAAATGGACACGACCGAGCCTCCGTCAAAGGAGGAAATGGACACGACCGAGCCTCCGTCAAAGGAGGAAATGGACACGACCGAGCCTCCGTCAAAGGAGGAAATGGACACGACCGAGCCTCCGTCAAAGGAGGAAATGGACACGACCGAGCCTCCGTCAAAGGAGGAAATGGACACGACCGAGCCTCCGTCAAAGGAGGAAATGGACACGACCGAGCCTCCGTCAAAGGAGGAAATGGACACGACCGAGCCTCCGTCAAAGGAGGAAATGGACACGACCGAGCNCGGACACGACCGAGCCTCCGTCAAAAGGGGGGAACGGACACGACCGAGCCTCCGTCAAAGGGGGGAACGGACACAACTGAACCTCTGAGAGGAGGGAATGGACACAACTAAGCCTGCTTGGCAGGAGAGAAAGTACAAGACTGAGCCTCCTTGGGAGGAGAGAAAGGACAGGACTGAGCCCCTGCAAAAGGAAGGAGAGGACTCGACTGGGCCCCCCAAGAGAGAGGATGGAGAGGACGGTGGCAGCTAGCAGCAGGACGTGGTGACATGCAGGCCTCTGTCCCACTCCTGCAGTGCTGCATGTTGTCTCCTCAGGGGCATGCCAGACTCCTGCCCCAACTGCTGACCCATGCTCTATTGGGGCCAGAAATGGATACAAGCACTGCTGAGAGCTGGTTCTCTGTCTCGTGCCCCTGCTCAAAGCTGAGGTTCCTGCCCAGGCCCAGCTGTGCTCCTTCACTACCCACCTGGCTCTAGTGGCTGTGCTGTGCTCCTGAGGCAGCTCCTGCAGCAGCTCTGGGGATTTACCCTGAGCCTCTGCTTTCTGTACCAAAGTGGCACATGAGGCACAGCACTGCCCACCTTGCATGCCCAGAGCACGTCAGCCACACTGGCCAGTCGCCGGTGTGCCTGTGGACCATGGCAGCTCGTGGATGCCAGCAGCCCAGCAGGGCCAGCCTGTAGCAGCAGTAGAGCAGATGGCAGCAGGAGGCTGGTGTCTGTGGGCTGCAGGCAAGAAGAAATGCTCTGTCCTGTTTCCCATGGCCAGCAACAGGGTATGAGGGAGGCTGAGGAGCTCTTACAGTGCTCCTGCAGCATCGAAGGTCCTGGTCTGCAACAGGGGAGCAGGAACAGGACTCAAGAAGCCTCTGTAGCCTGCCCATGACATCCCTCCCTTTGGTCCTCTCTGCCTGCTGACCTTAAGCTTCCCCAGCCGCTTCTTGGGCACTCTCAGGAAGGGCAGAGGCATCCCTGATGCCAAGGGCCATTCCCTCAAGGCATGTGAAGTGAGGGCTGTTCACCTGGGTCTGGGAGAAGGAGAACAGGAAAGCTATGTGCCAGCCCTTCTGAAATACCCAGGCTCTGTTGGGAGCTGAAAGGCTGCCCATCGGCTGGCATCTACACCCAAAGCCAGATCTGAATCCTCACCAGCTTACACCAGCACCTATCTGAAAACACTGGCAGCCCACTTTGGGAAAAGAAGCATAGGGTCCAACAGCTGGCATCACCTCTGCAACCCTGCCCAGCTCTGCTCTGACACAGAAAGGACCGACCAGATGGGAGAGCAGTCAGCTCAGCTGTCCTTGCCCCAGCAGCCACCCAAACCCCTCTCATACTGCTCAGCTCTGTTCCTAGTTATGATTTGCCTCACATCCATTTTTCCTCCCCCGTGCTGGAGCTCCAAGAGATGCAGACACAGCCAGGGTCTCCTTGGGCAGGGAAGGAACAAGCAGCTCTCGGCTAGGCCCTGTGGTGGGGAACAAAACAGCCACAAAGAACTGCCAGTGCCTTCTCAAAGCACCTTCACCTCCCTACAAGCAGTGGCTCCAAAGAACAAGGCGCCTTGGGTAATTAACTGAATGTTCTTTGGATAGAGCTTGTAAAAGGAGCTTATACATATTAAACAAGAAAGAAAGATCTACTGTCTATAACTTGTTCTTTACCAACAAACAAAAGGTTTGGACTGAATCCACTTCAGAGCAAACTTTGCAAGGGCCTTACGCTGAAGTTCTTCAAGAGAAAGAACTGAACAGGGTCCAGGGTGTTTGTGAGGGGCTGCCCAGAAAAAGCAAGTTTGTGGTCAGGCTGCTTGTTGTTTGAAGAAAATCGAACGCTCTCTATTTTGGCATCCCCATGGCAGGGCTGTAAAGATTTAGCAGCAGCACGGCATTGGCCCCCAAGAAATGCACAAACAGCTGCTCTCTTAGCTAGATCAGCTGCTAGAGCAATTGTTAGAGCTGCCATTATCAGGGCAGAAAATGGAGAGAAATTCCTCATTACCGCACTGCAGGACAAAGGATCTTCTGAGGCTGGCAGGGCTAGGTGCTGGGCCTGCAGTACCCCTGCATCCTGACACATGCTTGCCCGGAGCTGCCTGCCATTTCATCTCCAAAAAGTACACCTTGGTAGTAAAGTGAAATAATTCTGCTCTATGAAATGCTATTTTTGACTTGCAACACGAACCAAAAGCCAACACCCTACGGTCAAGATAAGGCAATTGCAGCAACACGGAGCTCTTCTAGGCAGAAACACAACAGCTACTCAGCACCAGCACAGCTCGGCAGGACTCAGATGTTCACTGCATTTGGAGCACATGGCACTAGCAGGCAGTCAGCCCTACTGTGTGTCTATGAGAAATGGCATCAGACACAGGGAAAATGGAGTAATTATTTAAATGGTTTGATACCACCAGAAAAAAAAACCCTGCCTCAGTAAAGCAGTATTTAGCCCTTTCACTTTACAAATCCCCTTTAAAGAATACAGGAGCTGCTGCTCTCCTGTGCCTCTGCTCCAGCCTGGTATCATATTCAAGTGGCAGCAGGCAAAAGCAGCCACGTCAGGCAGCATCACGAGGCACCAGCAAAGCTTTGGAAGGCCCACAGAGGCAGAGCTCACCCAAACTGCCCATGCACCAAACAGCCCAGCCCAAGAAAACCTAAAGAGGAACCCCCTGACACCTGTGGGAAGCCTGAGAAGATGGCCACTGCCATCCTGTAGCTCAGGATCCCAGGCAAGCACACCTAGTTTGGCCAGCAGGCCATGAAAAGCAGCTGCATTTTTCTGCTAAGGCAGAAAGCTTTGAGGATGAGACCTTTCCCAGCTGTTGGTAACTGGCTCAGTACAAAAGGTCAGGCTGGGAGTTATGCACAACACAGGGCTTTCCATATTCCTGGCACTCTGTCTCACACCAGCTATTCTGGAAACCAAGTCAAGCACAAGTGGTATGTGACCTGGGGAGACACACAGACAGCTCGACTGCCACAGAAGGAAGAGCAGTGGGAGGCTGGAGGACAGGCTCACTTCTGAGTCCAATTCCTGCTCTGGCAAACTCCTGTTTCTCACATAGCCTTCAGAAGTGCCCAGCCTTCAGCAACCCACAGCTCTAACCAACATTCCTGCTTATCAGCTGCCCCAGCTCACAAAGATCTGCATTTCTGAACTCAGAGTCTCCAGAGACACAGACAAAAGATCTTCTGACTGTCCTGGGAAGCACATCGGTCTCCAGACTGCAGAGCAGCCCTGTGTCTGTCTCACACCCAAGTCACTACATTCAGTAAGTGGTTTTATCCCTTTCAGACAGGAACAATGTGACAAAATTATTTCCTGCTCACCTATTAATACTTGGCTGTGACAGAAAGATTTTGGCTCATGCCCTCATCTGCTCACCAAAGAGAACTAAAGATGAACCAAAATGATTGAATATGTTTCTTTTGGAAATTATTAAGGGGGCTTTTTTTTTTTCTTTTTTAATGATAGACATTGAAGCCCTGCTTCACCAGAAGGCTGCAGGCAGGCTGAGACTCAGTGCAGTGGCGAATTTTAGAATAAACCTGTAAAGTTTGTGTGAGGTTTCAAAGAGCCTTCCTCAGATGTCACAGACTGAGCATCACAGCAATTCCCGGGATAAACAGCAGAAGTCTTTAAAGAAAGAGACAAGCCTTTCTTTCCCTGTCAAAAAGAAGGTGAAAAGAGGACACAATGACAAATTCTTGTGCATTCTTCACAGGTCACATCTAACTGCACGTTGCAAACAACTACACACCTGCCTGAGGACTCCCCTGCAGCCTGCCTGTCCTCTTCATACACACCCACTGGCCCAGGCAAAGTCTCTGAGCAGGCAGGCCTGTAGGAAGACTGAAATTTGAGAGTAGATTTTGGGTGAAGCAATAACAAAAAAACACAAACCAAACCAAAACAACCCCCCCAAAAAACCCAAACCAAAACCCAACCAAAAAACCACCAAAAAATAATCCATTCACTGCTTTAATGACAAATTTTGTGTCATTATTTAATTTCCCTGCTTCTGATTTGCTTTGTTGTTTTTTTTTTCCATATTACTGAGATTAGGTCAGGGTAAAATACAAACATCAAAGTGCTGTTGTAATCAAAGAACAGTTGTTTTGCTTTCTTTTCTTGGCCAATTAACACAGCTTGCTAGGAGGAAAAAAACCTCACCCCATTAATACTCAAAGAGGTCATAAGCTGCTTTCTGTGGTTCGGGTTGCCACAGTAACATTTGGAGCTCAGGAGTGACACCACCATAAGGACCAGACTCAGGCCCTGGGTGGCTGTAGGACATGCCTCTGTTTGCCCTTTCCACTTCTCATTCCCAGTGCTGCTGTCCTGCCAGCACTGGAAGAGGGAAGAAGTCCACACCACCTTTTTTGCAGCAGTATTCATAGAGTGCATCGTCCCTGAGTGTCTGATGCACCCAACCCAAACCCCATCTGCTACAGAAAGTAAATAAAACATTACAGGATTTTATTAATAATTGATAATTGTCAGGAAGGCAGAGCTTCCCTCCCAGAATATGCCAACGCACACAGCTCCAGACTTGCTCCACTCAAGGTTGTACTATTACTTTGAGTTTACATCAAGAGCTAAGAGCAGGTTTGCTGCTTCCTTGCTTGCTTCCACTAGCCAGAGCCTTCAGCAGTTCAGTGATTTTCTTTTTCCTTGTCCCTTTGTGGTCAGTTTGAATTTGTAATACTGCACATTCAGCAGTGCAACAGTTCAAAGGGGTCTTTAAAGGTGGAAGCCCCCAGTGCAAACCTCATTAATTACACAGGAATATTTCCCCAGCATGCTGCAGAGGACAAGATGGATTTCTGCCCCAGTCAGCTTTTGCATTTCAAATGTCTGTACACAAAAGGGTACCTATGGATAAAGAAGAGGCTGTAGCTCAGCTCTTCCAGGCACAATGGACCCATCAATGACAGTTCTCAGTGTGACCTGTCACTCTCCTGCAGCTGCTGGTGCTTGAACAAGCGTGATGCAGTGAGGAGGAACAAGGAGACGATTCCAGCTGTGCTTGTGGCATTGGCACAACCACCACTGGAGTTGTGTCCACCGTTTTCTATATCCACATTCGAAGGAGACACTGAAATTCAGCTACATAGACAAGATGATGCTTGTCAAGAACTTCTTAAAGCAAGGGCATAACTGCAGCTTAAATGTAGATCAGCAAAGCAGTGGATAATGCACTTCTACAGAAACATGATCCTGCTGTCATGGTCTGTATAAACTCCTCAGTCCTCACACACCACAAATTCCTCTGAGCTGCATTCCCTGGACCTGCTTGGTTTACTTGCAAGATGTTATCCAGCCTTCAGGGCTCACAGTTGTTTATCTGAACATTTCCATCTAATCTACAGGCTAACTCCACATTTACAAGGGGAAAACTCTTCCAGACCTTTACCTACACCCATCTGTGAAAATGCAGCACTTGGACCTTCCTGTTCCCTCACAAGGGAAGAGTTGTCCAGTCACATTAAGTGGTGTATGGGATAATGAGATAGCATCTTAAAAAGAGCTAGAAGTCAGTTTATGCACTCTGCATATGTCATGACACTTATTGCTGTCAGTAGGCTTTCCACAGAAATCTGGTGGTGCCAAAGGACAGCTTACCAGCTACACCTACCCATTTAGTGAACCACTGCCCACACACACCACAGCAGAGGAGCAGCCATGTAGAACAAAGAATGCTCCAGCACACTTTCCTCCTTACTGGCTTTATGAGCTTCTTGTGCAAAGTGAAATTCAAATCTAAAGAAATATTGGCATTTAACCTTCTTAATCCTCCTATCAAGGATGCCACCAAGCATTAGAACTTCCCATTGCCCTCCAGAGGCAGTTGAGGAACTGGCTATCTGCGTCCTCATTCCTACTTCTGTCTTCCCTTGAAACCAGCACCAGTGGAGTTTTGCAGTCTGAATGCACAAATCCTTTAAAGATCCTGGGTTTAAACTGACAGAGGGGAGATTGAAACTGGATGTTAGGAGGATGTTCTTTACAGTGAGGGTGGTGAGGCACTGGCACAGGTTGCCCAGGGAGGTTGTGGCTGCTCCCTCCCTGGAGGTGTTCAAGGCCAGGTTGGAGGAGGCCTTGAGTGACCTGTGCTAGTGGGAGGGGTCCCTGCCTATGGCCGGGGGGTGGAACTGGATGATCCTTGAGGTCCCTTCCAACCTTACCATTCTATGATTCTATGATTAAATACCACTGTGAAATCAAGACTTTGAAAACTCTGAATGTAGCCACAAGTAGCAATTGGAATTTTGCCAGGTTGACTACAATCTCCCTTCTGAAGTGACTGTCTTCAGCAGGGACCTTTTCTGAAGGCTGTTGTGCTGTTTTCCTGCTCATACCATGTGCAGTCTCTGACACCTACAATCCTGGAGGCACTCCCCCTTACACCACACAGCCCTTAACACCTCTGCAGGGTAGTGGCCAATCTTCCAGAGACAGGAGCACTGCTCACACTGACAGCAGGTCACTCCTGTAAAGCTTTTCACAAGGGATTTTCATTCTCTGGTATGTGCTCAGTCCCTCAGTCCTGCTGAGAAAAGGTGAAGGACACTGCAGGATTAGACCCTGAGATGCAACATGCAACCTTCTTCTCTATCACCTGCAGTGCTCTGAGCACAGCATGCCTTGTGATTTTTGCCAAGTAGACATCTCCTTCCTGGTTTATGATATTAAACCATTTAATAAAACAGCAGAGAATCTGCGAAAAGGAACCAACTGCAGATTTGCTCCTTCAGTGTCTGGACAATGGCTTAGACTGAACCAGTCTTTTGCTGATAAGAAGACAGGCACCTAAGAACAAAGCTAAATCTAATTTTGACTATTTGTGTGGAAGGCAAAAAATGGTCTTAAATTGCTGGTACGTGCCCTGCAGCCTGTGAGAGATGTGATGCTTCCTAAATTAAAAGTATTAAGTACTACAGTTTCAAATCTGTTTGTTATTTGTTTATATTTGTTCAATATTTTCTAGGGTAACACATGGAGGGAAAAAAAAAAATGAAGTAACTGCTAACAGATGATTGTGAATTGCTGGTTTGGGTAGCATGAAGTGAAAACACAACTTGGTTGTTGAAAGAGCAGAGCAAACAGAAGGCTTGGTCACCACCACCCCGTCATGAAACATAAACAAGAACTTTGCTCAGGAGCTGGCATTAGCTTGACACAGCACAGTTATTAGCTTCAACGTCAAGCACATTTTCAGCATATCTACCTCACAGCAACTTCTCCTGTATGCCTGAGAGCACATTAAAGTGTGCTAGTAAGAGTGATTACAAAGCACCTGCTAGATCAAGGAGGTTCTGCTGCAATATTCTCATTTCCATTTAAATGATAATTTACCCCACTCAGCTAACAAAAGGGAAGCAGGACACTGTGTATGTAGTAGCTGGCATAAACACCTTCAGTTATTCCCATTTTTAACTTGTGGTTAAATTTAACAGACTTCAAAGTGCAAGTAGATTAAAGCTCCATCTAGTGCCAGGGTCTTGGAAGTTAACTGAAAGATTTGCAGTCCCAAAATAGCAATCCTGCTCCCCAAACTGTCAAGAATCAGCCAGCCTGGCAGGCAGGAAGGAGAGGAGGGAGGCAGCACACTCCTCCCTGAGCCAGCCGCCAGCCCCGGAGGCACTCTCTAGAGAAGGGGGAAGTCTGCAACTGCTCAGGAAAGGAAGGGATTTGAATCCTGGGCTTCCCACTTCTTGTCAAGTGCTCTCAAAGGGTTGTGTGGGAAGGGTGCCAGCACCCAGGCTCCTTGTAGAGCCAGACACCCCTTCATTTAGCAGAGGTACCCCGGTGCTGGTGCCATTCCCAAAGAGCAGCCTCAGGCCATGCTCTCCAACCAACCACGCCAGAGGAGAGCTGCCTCAGGCTGTCTGTGCTGCAGGGCAGGAATCCTACCCGAAATTCACACAAAGCCATGCTAAATACTAAATATACCTATACTGACTCTTCTTTGGTGAGCTGACAGCAGGCAGGCTAGCTGCTGCTCACAGCTTGAACCAGGTACTTTGGGGCTAGAGAGAAATTGAAAAAAAAAAATTGCACCAAATTGAAAAGAATTGCAAAAAAAACCCTCAAACAAACAAAAAAACCTCCACCAACGTGTGGCCATTTCTGCTTCATTAAAGAATGAGACATAGTTGTAAATCTGCAAAGCAGTCTAAGGTTAGAACTGTTATCATCTCTCTGGAAAAATACAGCCTTTTTATACTTCAGAATTATTATTAAATGCTTTTGTAGACAGTGACTGTTTTGAGTAGAAATTATATGTGACAGAGAAATTTATGCATCTGTGATCCAAACATCTTTTGGACTTTTAACAAATAACAGGCAGCCAGAGCAAAATGATTTGTGATCAGAGGAGGAAACCTCATCAGATAAATGTCTTTACAGATGCTGCCACTGAAAGGAAGCTTCATGAAGGAAATAACATGCTGAACAAAGCTTGGGAGCTCCCTGCCTAAAGCAGAGGCAGGCTGAGTAAGCAGCAGAAGGCAGTGCAAAAGCACTCATCTGAAGGGAAGCAGAAAGGGCTCTCAGCCCAGCTACCAGAAGATGACCCTGCACAGGCAGCCAAGAACCAGACACAGCCTGTAATGCACCCTTGGGTGGCCAGGAAGGTGCTGCTGACCTTGTGGAGTTACTGCAGGGCACCCACAACACAATGCCAACCAGGAAAACTTTTGTTCTTGGTGCAGGCTAAGGCAGTGCACAAATGCAGACCAGAAACTAAAAAGGTAGAATTTTACACCAGTTGACTTAGACAGAACAAAACTCGACCAATAGGTGAAGCCTGGGAGAAGTTAGATGTTCTTTTTTCATCTAACATCACTCCTCAGTGTGGCAAATGAAGTTTAAGCAGAGACCAGAACTACACAAAAAGCTCCTGTTGAGAGCCCACGCTTGTCTGCTCCATTTCCCACCTTTCTGTTTCCATCCCTCTTAACTTTGTGCTTCTTCAGCTCCCTTACTGCATTTCTCAGCCTTAGGTTTTGCTTTCCAGATTAACTCCTTTACAACCTTTCACCCACTGAGATGATCAGTTAACAAAGGCATGTAGTGAGTCACCACTCAGCCAGGATACAATGAAATAACCAGGAGCTGGGACTGAAGATGCCACCACCTTCCCTCCACTGTGTCAAGCTGTCCAACACCTTACTGGATTTCACAGCACAGACCCTCCTTTCATAACTGAGGAGCTAACAGAGGGCTGCCTGTTTGGGTTCTGTTTGCTACATTTACAGCAAACCAGAATATGACAGGATCCAAGTACAGTCAGGAGGCTAACTTGGGTAGGTCTGAATGCACAGAAGGCTGGGTCACACAGGCTCAGTGCTGCACATCTCACCTTGGGACTGTCACCAAAAACACCATCATGTACCATAGAGCACCTGTCCCAGTAAGAATCAACATAGAATATACTTTCTAGAATATAGAACATAGAATATAATTTCTAGAACTAAGGTTTATTTTTGGCTGGCCACTGGTGAGGTTCATAGAATAGAATGGTTTGGGTTGTAAGGGACCTTGAAGATGATTCAGTTCCAAATCCCTGCAGGAACACCTTCCATGACAGCAGATTGCTTAAAGGCCTCATACCACCTGGCCCTAAACACCTCCAGGGAGAGGGCATCCACAACCTGTTCCAGTGTTCCATGACCCTCACTGCAAAGAATTTCTTCATAATTTCCCTGCTGAGAGCTCCAGAGCTGAGAGATCAAGAACTTACCTTAAAAATCTCAAAGCTGAGCAAAGTTCCATGGTTTCAGACAGTTTTTTTTAGTGCTTTGGCCAACCTATGAATCGGATTCACAAAGAATTGCAATTTGGTGGATTTTCTGGAGCCACCAAAATGGAAGCAACCTCATACTCATATCCATCTGATACAGCAACACCCCTAAGCTTGTATCTGATTTTAAAAGTTACATTTGGGGTTGGTTATGTTTGAACTGGATGACTAATGAAAGGAAATCTTCCTAACGGCTTACCTCATTAACCCTCAGGAAGACACATGTTTTGCTGAGTTATCTCTGCTGCTAAAACTGTACCAGGCAAACCTCCTTGTGAGGACAAAACTCTCATCCACATGTGGATTAAATGGTGTAAGACACACCAGAAAAGCATCCTTTGCTGAGCTTTCTGGATGATTTCAGGTGCTGTTGTACAGGGCTCTGCACATGCATGACCAGAGGTCTGCCAGCACTGGATGGGACCTTTTTCAGGCACAGCTGTAGGATCCTGGTTGCATTTCATATCACTGTGTTTTCTAAAGCTAGCCTCAAGTTTCCAGCTCATTAATATGTCCTTTTAACAATTAATTTCTAGCTAACACTCCCAGCCTTTGGTGGCTTCCTCCTTTTTCAGCCAAGTCACTTAGGTAACCACGGAAGGACCCCACAAAGCTGTTCTCTAGCCTCAGCAGAAGGCTCCCTGCTCCTTGGCTTTCCGTCAGCAGGAGTCAGTCTCCTTGCTCGTCACACTTCTAAATCAGTTCTGCCCTCTGCACTTCCGAAAGCTCTTGTGGTGTAGAGACAGAGTGCCACAGGAAACCCAGCATGGTCAGAAGAGAAAGTCACCAGGGAGCACCGCAACCTGACGTCAGCGGCAGGCGCTGGAGGCCAACCGTGAAGCATCCAGCTCTGGCTCTGCCAGCTTCAGCTTTCACACACAAGTCAAGCTGCCCTGTGTGGATGGTTTCTAGCCCTTCCTGTCCACACCAAAATGCTGGCTAAGGTGACCTCCACATGGGCTAGAGTGGTGAAACCAGGAAGAACCTGGAACAACGCAAGAAATCTCACCTTTAGCTGTCCAGCTGTTTTGAGGACAGCAGCAGCACTGGTGCTTCCAGCTGTTTTGAGCACAGCAGCAGCACTGGTGCTTCCAGCTGTTTTGAGCACAGCAGCAGCACTGGTGCTTCCAGCTGTTTTGAGGACAGCAGCAGCACTGGTGCTTCCAGCTGTTTTGAGGACAGCAGCAGCACTGGTGCTTCCAGCTGTTTTGAGCACAGCAGCAGCACTGGTGCTTCCAGCTGTTTTGAGCACAGCAGCAGCACTGGTGCTTCCAGCTGTTTTGAGGACAGCAGCAGCACTGGTGCTTCCAGCTGTTTTGAGGACAGCAGCAGCACTGGTGCTTCCAGCTGTTTTGAGGACAGCAGCAGCACTGGTGCTTCCAGCTGTTTTGAGCACAGCAGCAGCACTGGTGCTTCCAGCTGTTTTGAGGACAGCAGCAGCACTGGTGCTTCCAAAGCCTGGCAGAAAGCTGCCAGTTATTTCACTAACAAAATATACACACTCCTTCAAGCTTCTGGCCAATTTCAACTTGGATGTTACTAATAGAAAAGCAGTGGAGTTTCTCACAAAGCTATAAAAAGAACACTGGGGCTAAGCACAGTGGGGACTTGAAGATTCTTTCAAATGATTATTTTTCTTAGATGTGATCCAATGTAAATTGCAGACAAAGTGCTGAACTGAAGCAAAGAGACTAATAATTGTTACAACCTGCATTAAAAAAAAAACACAAACAACTCAAACTGTATCAAATATCTTCCATGCAGAAGAACTACTAGGCAGAATGAAGCAAAATATAAGAACTCATGATGTAGCAACTCTTTATTGTACATGTCTAGCCTGTGCTCAGACAGCAGCACTGCACACATTAGTGCAGGTGCTGATGTTAAAGCAACCTGCTACATCTAACAGTTTTAACAACAAAATCTCTGTTTATACAGAAATCCTTCACTTAAATGTCTCAGATGCCAGTTAAGGCTGGTAACAAAAATAAACCTGCAACTCCCCTCTCCCATAGTCTTTTAACACACAGAGCACATCCTCATTTTCTTCACTCCAACAGCCTGGAAGGTGCTGTAGTGTCTATACAAATAGCATTATAATGACTGTATAACACAGAACATGACCAAACGAGGCAACTAATAGTGAAAATGGAATTAAAGGTTTATGGTCTCTAGAAGCAGCACTGGTGGCTGCTGAATCTGCAAATTATATGAGCTACCTGGTAGTTTAATAATGTTAAGTAACAGTAACCTAATTCAGACTTCACCTTCAAAATCTATTACTAGAGTTACTCCACAAACAACATGACTAAAGGCAAACTACCAAGGAGGTGGCAAATCCTCTGCTCTGGTCCCATCCTTTATGTTCAGGAGGTCCCAGACATGCATGCAGCTATTTCCAATTTAAACCATCAAAGCAGTATCCTCAGCCTGGCTAACACAATACAAGCAGCTCTCACACCTCTGGTCACCTGGCCTGTGCAGCTGCTAGAGCAGGTGACATTTCCTGCAAAGCAGTGTCAGTGTCACCAGGCCCACTCTGCCCCCTTTGACACCCCAGTGCAACATGTGGTCCAAGCACCAAGCCCACCACACACTAAACTGGCCAGGCTCTGGCGACACTGTGCAGTGCCTCACGCAGGGGTTCAGCAGTGGCTAAAGCAGCAGCCATGCTCCCCAGATCTGGAACAGCTCCTCACTGGCACTGACCATCAAGTTTCAATCTCCCATGAAACAGCACAGGACATGAGGTTGTGAGGGCTTGGTCCTTGGGCAGAAGGGATGGATGAATGTGAGGAAGGCTGCTCATAAGAAGGCAAGATACCTCCAGGCTTGAGGAGGTGCAGCCTTTGGCTGGGGGCCTGGAAGCCCACATGTTCTCATGTGAGATACCTCCACGCTTCTACCAAGCAGCCTGCTGTCCGTGACAAGACCACCTCTTGGTAATCAGAGGATAATGATACTGGCAAACAGGCAGCTCTGAAATTCCCAAGGCCTGCCATTTGTAAAACCCAGGTATTAAAGTGAAACTATTCGGAATTCTTATTGCAGGTTGCAAAACCAACAAGAAGCCCAAACCCCATACAGACAAAACCAGATATGTTTTGGTTGAACTCTAAAAGCAATGGACCCATCAGCCTCCTGTTTATTCCAGAGGAGTGCATCTCATTCCATGCAGGTCCCAAGGTTATACTGGAACTCACTATGGACAAGCATTAAGACAGACAAGCATCTCTTGACTGCAACTTCAGACAGAAGACAACTTTTCTCCTTCCCATGGAAGGAATCTGCAGAGGGAGGATGATGGTGGAGATCCAAACCTCACAAAAAGCTCTAGCTATTAAAAAAAAAAAAGTTAAAAAAGAGCAAATTTAAAGTCTGCAACTAAATTTGCAGTCAAAATGACACAAGGATGTTTCCGGCATATGTGGATGGCAGGAAAAGGAAAAAGCAAAGTTCTGGTGCTGTCCAAATTCAGAAGGAGAAAGGCACTGTGAAAATAAAATAAAGAAAAAAAAAAATTAGGGAATTATGCTGAAAGGTGCCAATAAGTTGTTTTTGGTTTTGTTTTCAGTATCCAGTAGCTATCTCTATGAGTATCTGAACAACACTCAAACCTGTGACAACCAAACTAGGTTTTAAAAGGACTAAGATCAGCCTTAAGTATGCCATAGGAATATCCATTATAAAGAGCTGGAGAATATTCTCCCTGGGACATATAACCTCAGGAAAAGGCAAATTCAACTTTTGCACCCTGTGCCTTGGCATGTTCAGGTGCAAAATCTAGCTTACTGAATTCAAGGTTCAAAGTTAAATACATGGACTGCCACTTCACAACCCACCTGTCTCCACCCCCTAGAGAATCATAACCAGGGCACCAAGCAAGGCAAAGCCACTTTACCCAAACGGAGTTCACAACATCCCAATGTCAGCATTGAGGAAGACCCGAGCTGAGGCCCTGAAACATGTCATTGCTGTAGGGTAGTGATCCTGCCCAGAGCCCAGTATCAATGCTGCAAAAATACTGGTGTCAGATCTGGATGTCTTACAAAGGAATGTGTGAAGTAAACTATTTCAACACAAACTGGGCGGAACCTGGAAGAATGCAACCTTAAATCACTACTTACTAACCCATCAGAACTAAAACATAACAGAGGCTAGTCTGCCAGATGGGGAACCCACCACCTCAGTAGAAGAGTAGCAATTTGATGCAGCAACGCTCTTCCAACACAGCACAGGGGTTCGGGCCAGCAGGGCAGTAGGCTACGGCCAACAATCGGCAGTGTCACCAACGGCACTTTCGCAAGGGCTGCTGAGTTAGACAAAAGACATGAAACATATAGAAATAAACCGTGAGCTAACACTGCCTGCCAGGAGACAGGCCTGGGGGAGTGGGCAGCCTCTGCTTCAGGACCCTCAGCCGCACGTTGGAGCAGGCTCTGCTCTGCTCCACCGAACTGACATTGGGTCTGCTACAGCAATCCTGAGCCATAACTGGGGTTACCCTAGCAACGACTGCGCTTCTAGCAGGGCTCCACAGGGCAACTTCTCCCCATGTGCCTAGCCTCAGGGCCGGTGCAAGGAGATGAAAACACCGCACGGGAGGCGTCGCAGCCGGTACTCACCCCCGGCGCGGCCGCGCTCGGAGCTCCGGGCAGCGCAGGCAGGAGCATCAGGTGCCGGCCCAGGGTAGCGAGCCGAGGCTCAGGGCGGCTGGCGGTGCTGCAGTGGGGGGCTCACGGACCGCCTGGCCTCGCCGCGCCTCGGGCCCG
>VWYK01100116.1:0-30914 GCA_013399775.1 Semnornis frantzii
AGTTTCTTCCAGCCAGATATATTCTGAGATTCACTAGCACAACCCTACTTTAACAGCAAAACTCTCATCAAAAATACAGGACTGAAGCCCTTTGAAAACTCTGCCTACAGCATGCAGCATCCAAGATTAAAACCCCAGCAGTCCCTGTCCATAACTCACCACCGTTTGGCAGGGAGCATCACACAACTGAAGACACAGAGACAAACGGAAGGTGTCAAGTTGGCAATTTCCTACCTCTACAGTGAGCAGCATGGAAAATATGTGAACCTGTATTTCATCCTCCAAATCATATTAATACTCAGATCTCAAGGAAGAGATAATACAAGGGTAACTAAAGCTGTCCTAGCCAATATTTTGAAGCACAGAGATAGAAATATAATCCAAGTAGTGTTTTAGAATATATATTAAAATACCATGTGGAGAGTGGAACGAAGCTAATGAACTTAAAAGGTGACATCTGAACAAGTATTCCACTATCCAGGGAAAATTTCAGCCTGCTCAAAGATCATGTATCATTTGCTTTCACATAAACATCAATTATTTCCATTTTGGGGTGTTTAGGTTTTTTTAAACATAGCAAGACATTATCCCTCCAAAGACCCCCTGACAAAGATTTAATGCTGCCGGTTTGTATCCACATCTCCTCCATCACCTTACCAAAAATCTCTGCCCCCTCCCCTGCTGACACAGTGTAATTCTCTGGATTTGCAGTTTTAACAGAAAAGGAATCTGATTTCGACTCAGACTCCAGCTGGGTAGAGCTGTAAAGATATTGTCATGTGAAAGATTAGGTGCTAACCTAGACAAAGAATTGTTCATCTGCCAGCTTAACAGCCTCTGAAGCAGCAACTGCCACCAAAGAGTTACCAGGTACAGATATTGCTATCCGTAATAACAACAGCATTGCGACAGAAGATGGAGGTGTTGCAAACTCCCAGTGCTGCTCAGTGCTCTGCGCAGAGAGCTTGGTAACCCCACACATACCTCAGGGTTTGGGCAGGTTGTCTTCAGTCACACATTGTGGCAGTCAGCCTATGGGATGTTGGGGATGAGATGTAGCAGAAGGACCAAGTGCAAGGTTCTGCATCTGGGCTGGGGCAGTCCCAAGCCCTGATATAGGTTGGCCCATGATTGGATTGAGAGTAGCCCTGGGGAGGAGGACTTGGGAGTGCTAGTGGGTGAGAAGCTCAGCATGAGCCACCAGTGTACAACCCAGAGAGTCAATTGTATCCTGGGTTGCATCAATAGAAGTGTAGGCAGCAGGTACAGGGAGGTGATTCTCCTCCTCTGCTCCACATTGGTGAGGCCTTACCTGGAGTACTGCATCCAGTTCTGGAGCCCCTCTTACAAGAAGGATCTGGACATGCTGGAAGGGTGCAGAGAAGGGTCACAAGGATGATCAGAGGGATGGAGCTCCACTGCTATGGAGACAGACTGAGGGAGTTGGCACTGTTCAGTCTGGAGAGGAGAAGGATCTGAGGAAACCTTATTGCGGCCTTCCGGTGTCTGAAAGGGGCCTACAGGAAAGCTGGTGAGAAACATTTTAGGATGCCAGGTAGTGATACGACTGGAGGGAAATGGAGCAAACCTAGAAGTGGACAGATGCAAATTGGATGTTAGGAAGAAGTTCTTCACCATGAAACAGGTTGCCCAGGGAGGTGGTGGAACTCATCCCTGGAGTTCTTTAAGGCCACCCTGGATTGGGCTCTGAGCAACCTGGTCTGGAACAGTTTGCCCAGGGATGTGATTGAGACCCCATCCCTGGAGATATTCAAGATCAGACTTGATGAGATCCTGGGCAGCCTGATCTAGTTGGACATAGAATCATAGAATGGTGAGGTTGGAAGGGACCTCAAGGATCATCCAGTTCCAACCCTCTGCCATAGGCAGAGACACCTCCCACTAGTACAGGTCACTCAAGGCCTCGTCCAACCTGGCCTTGAACCCCTCCAGGGAGGGAGCAGCCACAACCTCCCTGGGCAACCTGTTCCAGTGCCTCACCACCCTCACTGTAAAGAACTTCCTCCTGACATCCAGTCTAAATCTCCCCTCTGTCAGTTTAAACCCATTGCCCCTTGTCCTGTCATTGCAAGACCTTGTAAATAATCCCTCCCCTGCCTTCCTGTAGGCCCCCTTCAGATAATGGAAGGCTACTACAAAGTCTTCTTGAAGAGCCTTCATCCTATCATCCTGTCCTCATAGGAGATGTGCTCCAGTCCTCTGATCACCTTCGTCGCCCTCCTCTGGACCCACTCCAACAGTTCCATGTCCTTCCTGTGCTGGGGGCTCCAGAACTGGATGGGGGTTCGGCAAGATGACCTTCAAGGATCCTTTCCAGCCCAATGCATTCTGTGAGTCTTCAAAACCCAGCAGACGTGACCATTGCTCTGAGAAGACTCAGTGCTACGTATCAGAGACCAAGGCCAACACAGCAGACCACACAATCAACACTGACACAACTGGGATCCACACACTTCCTTCTGAGGTTCTCCACTGAATGAAGTCTTCTCACAGAGACAGCAGGGATGTGCTTCGGTGTGGCATATGTGGCATATGGATAGACTTGCAGAGCAGCCAACTGTGCCATGCCCTGTAGCACACAGCAGGTCAGCATCAGGCAAGAGCTATTTCCAGCTGTGGGAAAATAACAAAATAAAACAACTTGGTTAGGTGGTACAAGAGAAGCCACAATGCTCATCTACCCTGAACACTAAATATAGGCAGGCAGGCAGCCACCATCTCAGCCACTGCAAACACATGAACATTATCCTAATGTTACTAAGTTTGGAAGTGAGTCCTTCCTCCCATCTATCTGGTGGAGACACAAACCTAACTCCTGGGAAGGGCAAACCCAGCAGTCCAAGCAGAAAGGCAAGTTGTGCCCCAGCTTCCCACCTGAACACCAAGGAGCTGCTTTGCTGAGCTGTGAGGAACAAGTCATGCACTAGACACAGCACACTGGACCTCAACTATATCCCCCAGTATGGTTGTGTCGGCTAAGGCTGAGGAACCACTGAGTTCACACTGGGAACCTTTTACACTACTGTGGCTCTGGGAAACAGGAAGGGAACGTTTTTAAGAAATGCAAGAGTAAGGCCAAACCACGGAGAGCTGGCATTGGTCTGGTAATGAGTTATCCATCTTATCTCACATCTGAGAGCCCAGAAAGAATCAAGCTAAAGATACGCTATCTTTTTCCTGATGAATCCTGCAATTAGAGCATTACTACTGATTTATGTGATGCCAGCATGTACACAAGTGTAGCTGAGTGATTTTTACCTAGAGACTTATGGAGGGAAGTTTAGCTTCCCAAAGTTACCTCTAGAAATCAAGACCATAGATCTGATTTGTGTGCTTCAGGTTCCTGCCTGATGAAATGTAGGAGAAACTTTGTGCAACAAGGAAGAGTTACAAGGGATGATGAATAGATAATGGGGTATGAGGGCTCTGAGGAGGTCACCTGCACCATCTCCTCACCCTAAAACGGGAGCCATAAACCATCTCCACGCTTCTCCACCCACACACTTTTATATTTGTGGAGCACCCAGCACAAAAGAGCCCCGTGCTGATGGACACTTTGATGATTTAAGAGTTAAATAACAGGTAGGTGCTATTTATGTGGAAATGATTCCTGTTGGGACAGAGACGAAAGCAACATTTTCTCCTGCCTGCCTCACCTGCACTCTCACTGCTCATCCATCTCCCAAGATTGCCTGGAACATTACACATGTAGGAGCATTTTCAAACAGCTCACATTTTCTGTGAAAAGCCAACCTGTTCAGTAACGGCTCAGCCTGCTCCTCCCGCCCCCTGCCACGCTCTCCCTTGGGGCCTGAGAGGGGAGAAGATTCAGCCTGCACTGGAAAACAGTTTTATGTACATTAAAATATCACCACTTGTAAGTCTGATGCCGCTGCAACCTAAAAGCCAGAAATAGCAGCCTTGTCCCAGCGGAATAGAAAAGGACAAATTTCCAGCCTCACAGAAGGGCTCAAGGTGTGCAGGTGCACGCAGTCCTGCACTAACAGAACCTGCGACAGCAAAAATATTGCAGGGAAGATGGAAAAAACATTGTTCTGGGTCATTCTGCTTTATATAATGTCCTTGTATACCTGGACAATGAACCTCCAGCTCAAAGATTAAAATAAAAGCATTTTACTGGGATGAAAGTTGTAATCCTACATCTATCATTTTCCAAAACATTAAAAGAGCTTTATGAAGCATTTGGTGACGTCAACGACCTCTGCAGGGTACACAGGCAGGAAATAAAGAAATTCTTCTCTGCAATCAGCCATCATTTCAAAGTGACAAAAAAAAGACACCACCACCACCCCCACCACCCCCCAAAATGTTTAGATATTCTTTCCCATATTAAGCAAAACAAATATTTCAAACAAAAGCATTTTTTTTTCCTGTCTACCAGGCTGCTGGATTCCTGGCTCTGCTACAGCCACCCCCTACAACTCAGTCAAACCGTTCCACCCTAGACATGCAGAGGCTTAGACACTTCCAAAGGTATGTAAAGAAGAGGGGGAACCAGCTAATTCCACGTCTTAAAAATCGCTTTGGTGTCTTGTAGAATTAAAAGATGAAGACAAGAGTGCAACCCATCCCTCTGCAGCTGTGTTTAGAGAGGACAATGAGTCATCACAGAGGACAGACCATCAATAGGGCTGTTGGCAGTGGGGAGACAAGAAATGCAAGGATAAGGCTTGCATTTGTAAATATGGATATGTAAAGCACCAGGTGTGTAGTGCTCCTGAGTTTATGAGAACAGAGTCCAAAAAAGGTAGACTGAGGAAACGGAGGGAGAAAAGTTGCTTAAGGCAGCAAGATGAGCTGTGGAACCCAGGACACAAGATGTGGGTCACACCCTCTTCCCTCAAGAGCCATGATAGGGTAAAAGCCAGCAAAATTATTCTGTTCCCAATGAGGAAGGATGCTTCAGGAGGTCACTGGTCATCTCCAGCTACCTTAAAGACACAATTTTTTTAGGGCAATGCAAAGTTTGCCCCCTTCCCTGTTTCTTTTCAGTCTACATGGTCCCCCAGGAAAGCACTTGCAGATCAGCAGCTGTCTCCAGCTCTGTGACAGGAGACAGACCAGGGCTGCCAAGGACTGTCACCCATCACAGTTCTTCATACACCAAGCTTTTGAGATTTTTCATATCTCCACAGCTACAAGAGCACCAGCCAGGCCCAGAGAGGGATGTGTTGTGTGACTGTATCACCTTGTAGGAAGCCTTCACCGTGATTTGCCCCAGGAAACCTGGAGGAGACAGAGCTCCTTCAACACCACAAGCAACTGAGCTAAAGCAAACAGCCAGATTTCATGCAGAAAGCAGCCAAAAGATCCCCAGGAGTTAAAACCAAGAGTTACTAACTCCAGATATCATCTGCCTCTTGGTGCCATCACAGCAGCGAACGATTTTGCATTTTTCTGGCAAGATGAGAGTCTTCAAGAAGCCAAGCATAAAGCACAAAGTACTCCGCCAAGCAGAAATCCCTCTTGGGTGGCTTTCCGTGACCTTCCCAGTCCTCCCAGAGGCGCGCAGGTGCGTGCAGGCAGACGCACACACACCGCCGCTCCGCCGCAGCTGGGGGCTGCTGTTCTGGCAGCCCTCGGCTCCGAGCCCATCAAAAATGCACCGGATGCAGGAGGACCGTGCACAGCAGCACTCCTGAAAAACACCAGCTCGGTGCAGCGGCGGCAGCGGCAAGAGCCCAATTCCCATTTAAATAAAATGCCAAAAGGCAGTCAGCGAAAGTGACATTTATGGTGTTACTACAAATGCATTCAGTGGGAAGCTGAGTAGCAGAAGCAGGCTGGGGGGGGAGGGGGGGGGAAACAAGCTGTAGTGAAAACTGCCATCTGTATATTGTGCCCCATTTTTAATATTCTGTATTCTCATAAAAAGTGTTGTTTCTGTCACTATTCAATCTCCCAAACTCACATGGAACACTGTTAAAAGTCAGCAGTGTGTGAAATGGTATTTTAAAATAAATGAAACCCGCTCGCAAAGCTGCGGAGGAATATTGCAATGCCAGGGTGCTGACAGACAGGCATTGAAAAGTAACAACCGTTATCATCTTAAAGCAAAGCGGATTAAATAAAAACCCACAGCTAGTGGTGCATTACCAAGTCTGATATTGACACAGCTGCCGCGGTGGTTATTTTTCATTGTCTCATCAAGACAAAGCATCATGGGATATCAATCTTCCCTCTGTCAGGCCATGCCGGGTGTAAAGTTTTTCGTTTACATTTTCATTATATCCCTTTTATCTCAGCTGCCAGCAAAAAAAAATTTTATATATATACACACACGCACACATATATATACACATACACACACGTATATATATGTAGATCAGTAAGCATGCATGCGTGGAGATACTTTCAGGAATGCTGAGACCGGGTGACATTCACTGTGTTGCCAAGCCACAGCCTCTGGCCATGACAATCCCTGTTCTCCCAAGCCAACCCCTACTTGTCCATGTTACAGATAGCAGATGATGCAATTCAGCATCTGAAGGGGACCTACAAGGAAGCTGGGGAAAGACTGCTTACAAGAGCACATAGCTATAGCACAAGGGGCGATGGTTTTAAACTGGAGCAGGTAGATTTAGGTTGCACATTAGGAGGAAATTCTTTACAGTGATGATACTGAAAAGTTGAAACGGGTTTCCCAGAGACGTGATAGAGGCTTCATTCCTGGAGACATTCAAAGTCAAACTTGATGCGGCCCTATGCTGGTTAAACATGTCTCTGCTCACTGGGGGTAGGGGGCGTTGGACGAGAAGCACCAGGGGAGGTTTAGGCTGGATGTCAGGAAAACATTTTTAGCAGAAAGAGTGACTGGCTATTGGAATGGGCTGCCCAGGGAGGTGATGGAGTTACTGTCCCAGGAAGTGTTTATAAAGAGGCTGGATGTGGCACTTGATGCCATGGTTTAGTTGATTAGATGGTGTTAGGTAATAGGTTGGACTCGATTTCAAAGGTCTTTTCCAACCTAATTAATTCTGTGATTCTGTGACCTTTGAGGATCCCTTCTAAAGCAATGCATTCTTTGTTTACATGGGCTGCAAGGACTGGTTTAGGCTCCCTCTAGGTGAGGATCGGCTTAGTGGCAAGCTGGTGAAAATATTGTTCCTCCAGAGCTTTATAGCCAAGAAATCCAATTCTCCCAGCTCCCAGCGCTCTCCAAGCATGCCCCTTCCTGTAACCAGATTTCACAGCTAGCAGAACAGACTCAGCTGGTCTATCGTGCTCTGTTTGGTGCACAGAGAGGATGGAAGCAGAGTAGAACTCAAAATTCTCCATGGAGGACACTGGCTCTCCCATCAATACTAGTAGCTGTTACATCTCTTTGTAGCTCTGCAGGTTGATCTCTGCATCCCACTATTTCACACATTTCCATCCTTGATGTATCTTTCACTTTTCCAGCCCTGCAGTATCAGCAAAGCACTGCCCCTGGTTTTCGGATGCTTACAGGCAAGTACTGCTAGGCCCAAGCATTCCCAGAGGCTCACGGGGCTCAAACACAAACTCAGCACTTCAGCCTGTGCTCTCACTCCCACTAACAACTCTGCAGTTTCAAGACATGAGGCAGAACCAGCTGTTTGCAACTGGCCACAGAATTCCCAGGAGCAGTAAGGACTGCAGCAGAAGGAAAGGATTCCTCCCCTTATCCTTATGAGAGCCTCACTTTCCAAACCTGTTGCAAATGTCTGCTATGGCTGCTCTTCTGTGCTTATTATTTAAGTGCATCCTCACTTTCAACATCTCTTGACCTTTGTGAGTCTCATCAGAGGCAACTCAGTGCTGCCCGTTACAGCACTTCAGTCCTTTAAGAGTAGCAACTCTGGGAAACGTAGTTCCCAGTGGAGAAACAGAACTTAAGCAGCCACAGCAGGCTGGTGGCGCACTGGGAGAGCTACAACAGGGACAGTAAGAAGAATAAAGCAAGACTCCTTGGAAAGGAACTGCCAAAGAGCAAGTATCTAAATGGTCAGACACCAAACCCCCCTGGCTCCTGGTGGCCTCTCTGATGAACAGTCTGGCTCAGGCCAGGTAACTGCCCAAATCCTGCACAATCTTGGCCACACACAGCCTTATACCGGTCCACACAGGTTCTCTTTATAGCCCATCCTGCTGAGCAGGAAGAGTCAAACACTGATTACACCTTTCCTGAGCCAGAAAGGGCTCTCTACAGTGGCCCAGAGTGTTTTCCCATCCAACTGGGTGGTACTTCCAGTATGCTCACCAGCTTCACTGACACTTGTATTCTGAGATCAAGCCTTTGGTGCTGCTCTGCGGCCCAGCTGCCCCAGGAGCGCAACTGACCAGTTCCAATACGCAGCATTTCAGATACTCCATCATCTCCCTGTGCCCCAGTCTGACCTTGTGGTTCTTTCACAAAGATGCAAGGGCAGATGTTCCCTGCAGGAGGACAGATGCTCCCTAAACACAAGGAATCCCTGCATGAAAACTCAAATTGCTTTACATTGCATTGATCCTCCCGCCTCCTTTGCCCTGCCTCAATTTTCCCTGCACTGCAGGCATTCCACAATCCCTCTCCTGTAGCATCTAGTAGGCTGTCTACACCCTCCATTCATCTACCATAAACCCCAGTCCCCCTACCAGAAACTTCCATCCAACTGAAGGGTGTCTGTAACCCTGGGATGTGTGTCCTCTATAGAATCATAGAATCGTATTGGATGGAAAAGACCTCTAAGATCGAGTCCAATCATCAACCTAACACCACCATGGCCATTAAATCATACGCTACATCTACATGTGTTTTGAACACCTCCAGGGATGGTGACTCCACCATCTCTCTGGACAGCCTGACCACCTTTTCGGAGAAGAAGTTCTTCTTAATACCCAACTCCCCCGTTGCAATATCAGGCCATAATCGTCCTGCTGCTAGGGGCATTTCCCCTCCACCCTCAAAAATGTTCTCTTACTCTAAACAACTGCTCATCTTCTCAATGTGTTTCCATTTAAAGATCATTCGCCCCTGCAAAAGGTAGGTTCCTGGGAAGCCATGGCAGTTGAGTGATGCTTCAGCCCGAAGTTCATCTCTCTGAGATTGTCATTGTTCATACTTACTTGCACTCAGACAGAATTTAACCCCTAGGGTCCTGCCCCACCAGCTTGCAGGCCCAGGCCAATGGCAGACACACCTTCTCCTCAGTGTTCAGCATAGCAAAGGGTTACACCAGCTCTTCCAGCAGCACTCCCCGCCGCCGCAAGCAGCAGCAATTGCCATTCTGCATCCTTAATAGCGGCGTAATCAAAAGTTATGATGCATTTTTCAGTAATCACAAGAAATGATCCCCACTTAGTGTTAAGTAAAGCAAATTTGCCACTGGAAGGATAAAAAAAAAAAAAGAAAGAAAAGAAAAAGGAAGAAAAAGAAGAAGTCAAAAGCATTTCAATTTTCATTTGAAACGAATGAGTCAGAGTCAATTTGGTAAAGCAGTTAGCAGCTGTGCTCCCCTTCCCAGCCCTTTAACAGGTACAATTTGCTTTTAACAAACAACCTCACGGAGGTCTCTGGCACTGTGTTAACATAGTGGCATTCAACCCCTCTTGCTGTTGTGTATTTAAATTGGGTAACAGAGTCAGGCAGAGGAGATCCACCATGAATCTTAAGAAGTGCAATTCGACAGCATTTTTTTTAAAAAAATAAATTTAAAAAAAAAAATAAGGGGGTGGAGGAGGGAGAGCCTTTATTTAAAAAAAAAAAAAAAAAAAAAGAGTCTGAGAGCAGGTTTTGATGGGTTGTTCCAAAACACCATATTAAAAATAACAAAAGACCTAGACAGCTCCAGAATGGTGGCAAGACCACAGCAAGATGGAGGCCCTGAGCAAGCAGGGCCCCTCTGCAAAGAGCTCTGCAAAACAAGGCAAGACATTTGGCAGCCAAAGTATCCTCAACCTGGCTGCACTTTGAATGCTTCACCCCACACCAAAAGCAATTAGGACAAAAGCAGCAGCAGCAACAGCCCTGCACACAGGCTGATGTTGCTCCTACTACTCAGGGCATCCCATATCACAGAATCGCAGAATGTCAGGGACTGGAAGGGACCACAAAAGATCATCCAGTCCAACTCCCATGCCAGAGCAGGATCACCTGTACCATATCACACTGGAACACATCCAAGCAGGTCTTGAATATCTCCAGAGCGGGAGACTCCACAATCTGCCCTAGGCAGCCTATTCCAGGGCTCTGTCACACTCGCAATGAAAAAATTCCTCCTCATGTTTCCATGGAACTTCCTATGCCTCAACTCCCACCCATTGCCTCCTGTCCTGTCATTGGGCATCATTAAGCAGAGCCTGGCTCCATCCTTCTGGCACTCACCATTTACATATTTACAAACATTAATGAGGTCACCTCTCAGTCTCCTCTTCTCCAAGCTAAAGAGCCTCAGCTCCCCCAGTCTCTCCTCATAAGAGAGGAGACATCATCCCGTAGTCTCAGTAGCTGCTTAGAGAGAGCTACCCCTGAGTTGCGAGGCAAAGCACAGATGTGAGATGAGCCTTCAGCCACCCTTTCCTGCTCTTCCTGACCCCAGAGCATCTCTGTCCTTCCCTCACTCCAAAGAAGGGCCCTTGACGATGTCCTCATCTCACCGGCTTTTCATTCAAGCAGTCATCTTCTCTCATTCATTTGTTCTTTGAATAAATCTCATTTCATTACCTTCAGGCTCCTCAGCTTTGTGGGGAATTACAGGAAGTCAATGAAAAATTCATGTCCTCAGTCAGTAACATGCATTTTTGGTTTAGTTTTTTTTAAGGAGGAAGGAAAGCAAAGCAAAGGATGTGAATGGGGCAGACAGCAGGGTGAGTGGGTATCTTCTGACGGTTATTAAGATAAAGTCTTTCATATTGCTCCTGTCCAGTGTACTCTGGTGCTTGCTCCAAGCAAGCCCTGTAATCCTGCATATTGAAATATGAAAGCATTCCTGGTGCTTTTATTGGAGGGACAAGTAATGAAAGCAGACTGGACACACGCAATTATTACAGTGTAATCCACTGGAAATGAAGTCAATCCAATCACCCAGCGCTCTGCTTTCTTCTCATTTTTTAGACTTCAAGTAAGTGCTTCCCAAATTCC
Organism: Semnornis frantzii; assembly: GCA_013399775.1. Taxonomy (NCBI): domain Eukaryota; kingdom Metazoa; phylum Chordata; class Aves; order Piciformes; family Ramphastidae; genus Semnornis; species Semnornis frantzii. The sequence continues at coordinate 11,126 of VWYK01100116.1, forward strand.
AGCTGAAGTTACTGTTACAATCAATAGCACAAGAGCTCTCAGCATAAGGCTCAGTTAATATGATGCTAGCAAGTGCTTCCCTATTGATTTCAACCTGGGCTGAAAGCTTTAGCAGTGGCACAAACTACGAGCACTAGCAAGGAAGATAAATGCAAAATAAGGGGCTGCCAGCAAGCTAAAAGGAACAGCAGAGCTTGTTTTCAAGGATACCCAAGGGAAAAAAAAGAGGAAAAAATAAAATTCCATCCTGAAAACACAGACTGTTAGGACAAGAAGAAATGTCCTCAAGTTGTACAGGGAAGATTTAGGCTGGATATCACAGAATCACAATGTCAGGGGCTGGAAGGGGTCACAAAAGATCATCCTGTCCAACCCCCCCACTGCCAGAGCAGGATCACCTGTACCAGATCACCCTGGAACACATCCAAGCAGGTCTTGAGTATCTCCAGAGAGAGAGACTCCACAATCTGCCCTGAGCAGCCTGTTCGTGTTCTGTCACCCTTGCAGTGAAAAAAAATTCCTCCTCATGTTTACATGGAATTTCTTATGCCTCAACTCCCACCCATTGCCCCTTGTCCTGTCATTGGGCATCACTAAGCAGAGCCTGGCTCTGTCCTCCTGGCACTCACCCTTTACATATTTATAATGAGGTCACCTTTCAGTCTCCTCCTCTCCAACCTAAAGAGCCCCAGCTCCCTCAGTCTCTCCTCATAAGGAAGATGGTCCACTCCACCATCTTTGTGGCTCTGCACTGGACTCTCTCAAGCAGTTCCTCGTCCTTGAACTGAGGGGGAAAGAAGGCAGCTTTCATGCCTTAACTGAGAAACATCTTCCCTGAAAGGCTTCTCGAACGCTGGAACAGGCTCCCCAAGGAGGTGGTTGAATCCCCATCCCTGGAGATGTTTAAAAGATGCAGAAATGTGCTGTTGAGGAATGTGTTTCAGCACCAGACTTGGCAGAGTTTGATAATGGTTGGACTTAATGATCTTGAAGGGTTTTTTTCCAAGCAAGGCGATTCTATGATTCTAAGTTCCCCAAAATCAACCTGCCTGGCTATGATCCACTCCTGTCATCAGATTTTCCATCAAGGAGCATGAAATCAAGATTTCATCCACCTAACAAGTGAAAAGAAAGTCTGTTCAGCCACCTTCAAGGTCCTGCCCCGCAGAGCTGCGGACGGGCAACGCTTCTTCCCCCGTGTCTCCCTCCTGCCAGCAGCACACACGCTGTCAGCCAGGAAACAGATTGCTACATCCAGCACGACCAAGGCTCGCAATGATTAGATCTATTAATGCAGTGCATCTGATTCACCTCCAAGGCCCCAACACTCGGTGACAAATAGGGACAGGCTTCCCTGCTTTGCTGAGCAGGGCCCTGCTATAACGACCTCCTTGCCAATGGCTGCTTGGAGCCTGCGTGGGCAAGGGTGGCAGAGACTGGAGAGTGCGGCCTCCCCAATGTGCTGGTGGGTGCCCTGGGAAGAGCCCCATCAAGGATAGAAGACCAGTAGTTCAAGGAGCTCCTTGAATCACAGGTGGTGGTCCTAAAGCTCATGCCTTGGCAGTTCTCCCTCACTTTGAGGATGTAAAGAGGTCCTTATTTCTTGCCCTCTCTGCATTCTCCTACAGCCAGGATTGTTGTCAGTCTCACCAGGGAGATGACTCTGGTGTGCCAGTCCCTGCTACCTGATGCCATCAAAGACTTTTGGAAGTCCGTGCATCCTCATTGCCTGCCACTTAAGATCTGCTTTTCCCTGGGATCAGAGGAGCATCTGTTCCCCTGGACTTGTCACTTCTTTCAGGATCGCTTCTTCCCACTCACATTCCCAGCAAGCACAGCCACTCACTGCAGCACAGCTGGGGTGGTGGGATGGGCAGTTCCCTGGGACAGATTTCCCTTGAGCTTCTCTGCCCCCATGACTAGGCCTAGGTCTTCCTGGTACCACGGCATGAACCACAGCTATTTTCTCAGAGCAGAGGGAGCATCACCCTATGCTTCTCTGCTCAATAACCTCTTGTACTTCTTAAGCATCTCCCTCCGGTTGTCGCCTCCTGCACTTAAAACAAAACTGGAAAGATCACAATTTTAGCTCCTCCACCAGAAGATGTGAATTTTTTCATGACAGAGTGAAACTCTACCTGCTCCCTCTCACAACCTGCTGCGTGACTTGCAGAAATCAGATGCCCCCCCCCCCCCCNCAGCACCTTGCCCTGCAGAGCCTGTGCTCTCCCTACCGTGGCTGTGACCAGACAGCAATCACTCTAGCAGGTCTGACATCGTCTGCTTATCAGGCAGGGTGATGTCTCCGCGTCAGCAGCTGCAGCCCAGGGTCTGCCTCTGTGGAGAGGCATGCAGGCAAGTTAAAGGTGGACATTTAGCACATTTATTACCTGCTTAATAGATACCAGGCTCCCGTTATGATGAATTGGCTGGGCGATGACTCCTGCCAGCTCTCAGTGCTCAGCAAGCCTCTCTCATTCCATCTTGCAAAGGCTGGGCCAAGGCAAATTCGTTTCTGAGAGGAGAGAAGGAGCAGTTGGTTTTCGCCTGCCTCCAACACAGTTGGACCCTTTGCCTGGTCTCAGCAGGACCTTTTCCTGATGCACTCTGTTATTCCTTCTGATGGTCCGAGTGCAAGCAGTGTAGCTGGGAACTGGCAGCTTCGGTGATGGACATCTCTGGTGTCCCCGAAAAGGCCCTGTGGAGGGAAGCACTGCATTAGAGGATCACAGCACTCATTACATCTCCTGCTGTTACACCTCCACACATCATCATCACTGTACCACCACAGTGACAGGCCTCCTTGCCAGTTCACACTCGGCACCAAGTAAGAGCAAACACGGCTGATCCCCAGATAGAGAACATCCCAGCAGAGGACAGGTTTTGAAGCAAAACTCTGATGTTCCCTGAAGGTTTCACAGAGCTCACATAACAGCTTCTCTCTGGACAAAAGGACTTGTGCCAACCTCTGCAGTACACCACCACATTCATGAGTCTCCCAGTGGAAAACCAGCAGATGGGGACAGGTATCACGAGGTTTAAAAGTCAGCAGACAGTGCAAAAAGTTTTCTGAAAATGAAGACAGGCTTGAAAGGAATTCCAGAAAACTGGAACCCAAGAAGGAGATGTTCTTGCAAAGCAAAACTATCAAGACAGAAGGAAGTTCAGCATTGTTTCACAGGACCGCTGTGCTCAGCTCTTCTGAAAGCAGCAGCAGTAGTGAGAGGCACAGTGAAGAAGCTGAAGGCTTTGAGTGCTTCTCCCAATGGTCTGGAATGCTGACATTCCTTCTGTGATCATTTCTGCCATATTCCTCAGTTCTGTAGAAACCTGTTCTGTTATCCTCTATCCCTCCCGCAGGCCATATTCAAAAGTGCACAAAGGGGTGAAGAGTTCAAAGGATGATGAAGCTGCATTCTCCAAGTCACTGCCAGACTTCGGTGATTTTCTCATTCTTGGGCTTTTGCTGCTCATTTTGAGCAGGGAGAGCAACCCTTGGAGGCCGAGCCCAGCAGAAACGATCATGCTTTGCTAACCAGAAGTGCTTCATCACCCACTCACCTCAGTTGGCAGGAAAGCCATTCCCACTCTGTCTTTTCACAGGTAGCACCATGAACAACACAGAGCAACTCCTTGGTTGAGGTAGAATGGTTGTGAAGGTAATTTGGGAACCTTTGAGTTGGGCAAGTGTCAGGTTCTGATGGCCAAGCTGTCTGCAAACCAAGCAAACTCCAGCAGAGCCCTTCCCTGAAAGTGTTTAAACAAGGCAGATGTGTGGTGCTGAGGGACATGGTTTAGCATCAGACTTGGCAAAGTTAGAATGGTTGGAGCTGATGATCTTTTCCCAACCAAAACAATTCTGATCCTATGACAGATTCAGTTCATACGAACAGTCAGAATCACATAATCAACCTGGTTGGAAAAGACCTTCAAGATCGATTTCAACCTAACATCTTCTAATTAACTAAACCATGGCACTAAGTGCCACATCCAGTCTCCTTTTAAACACCTCCGGGGACAGGGACTCCACTGCCTCCTGGACAGCCCATTCCAGTGGCCAAAATGTCCTGCAACACCAGAAGAAACAGCTCTTATCTGCTCCCCACTCCACCCTTGCAAAGCAGTATTCACAAAGACAGGTTAAGGAAGCTCATTCATATGGAGGTGAGTGGCAGAAGAGCTTACTATGGAGACAGGTAGCTCTGGATGCTGAGCCCTCTGCTCATCAGGAGGTGAACACCTGCCTACCCTAAGGGATGGATTCATTGCTCAAAGCTTCCCTCCTCTTCTGCTGCTGCTGGAGGGCCCTTGGCCCCAGCCTGGGGGGAGGGCTGCACATTATACATATCCCCTCTGAATTGTTACACATTTCTGCTGTGTTCCTTAGACAGAGGACTTTGCTACCAGCGAGTGGGAGAGAAACTGCCATCTGGGACTGCATGTGGTTTCCAGACAGATGGCTGACTATTCTAGTCGTGTTTTATTTCTAGCAATGGTTCAAACAGCAACAGAGCTAGTGTGAAAATGAGATGTGACAAGATGTGTATTGCTTACACCTTCTGTAAACTTCAGATAAAACCAAGATGTACAGAATGTAAAAATCAATATAATTAGGTAATTAAGAGAAGCAGTACTTCCACCACCACCACCCCCCCCCAATTTAATGCTGCATTGTGCTCCACGTATATCACAGCTTGAGTATGTGTGTGTAATATGGAACATACATATGTATGTTTCCCCATTTATGCATGCACACTATGCAAAAAGGAAGGGGAAATAATGACTGTATACCTTCATCCAACAAAACGAACACAGCTACTTTTTCCAGCAGGTGTTTCAGGCAGAATTTCAGACAACTGCTCACAGTTTCACTCTTTAGACAGCAGTTCTGCAGGGTGGGAAATCCCCTCTGTTGTGCTGGAGTTGGACATGGTGATCAGAGGGCTGGGAGCACCCCTCCTGTGGAGACAGAACGAGAGAATTGGGGCTGTTCAGTCTGGAGAGGAGAAGGTTCTGAGGAGACCCTTATTGTGGCCTTCCAGTATCTGAAGGGGGCCTACGGGAAAGCTGGGGAAGGACTTTTTAGGATGTTAGGTAGTGATAAGACTGGGGAGAATTGATCCAAGCTAGTGGAGGGCAGATTTAAATTAGCCTGTAGGAAGAAGTTGTTCACCGTGCGGGTGGTGAGACACTGGACAGGTTGCCCAAGGAGGTGGTAGAAGCCACATCCCTGGAGGTCTTTAAGGCCAGGCTGGATGTGGCTCTGAGCAACCTTATCTAGTGCAAGATGTCCCTGCCCATGGCAGGGGGGTTGGAACCGAATGATCCTTGAGGGCCCTTCCAGCCCTGACAAATCTATGATTCTATGGTGCAAGGTCATGGTTCTGCCTCTATTCTTGGACATTATGTCCTGCATCCTGTCATGCTGAACGACTACATCTAGAAAGAGTAGCGACAAGAAACGCAGCATCAACCACCAGCTCTTCACTTTACAAACAGGACAAAGTGGCTAACTCACAATCATTGTATTGCTTTCTGCAAGAGCATGAATTCAGCCTCATGGCTCTGAACAGCATAAGGCACCCTATCCACAGAGAGCTTGACACACGGAAATGGTGAAGCTCAACTATGAAACACACATACAAGTGTTTCTGTAGTTCAGGTCAGAAAGCAGACCTGAATGTGCCTCCAGTCACACACTTGGAGCTGGCTAGAACTGAGCTTTCTTTGTACGCAGAGGCACCATGCAGCTCAGCTCAAGAACTCCCGTATCTCCAACACAGGTCTTCACATTCAAACAAAAGGAAGACTGCAAGAAAAGATTGTATCTGTCACCTGGCTGCCAAAGAGCCACTGCAGATGCAGTAAGGTTGTAGGAGAGGTGTCTTCCTGATTCAGGAATGTCTGAGGCTGCTTCTTCCATCGTGTCCTGCTCTCTATCTTGAGAGCAGCAGAGGTCCATCTTGTTTTGCACCCTGTGAGACAGTGTGGGACAAGAGAGAAGAGGAGCAAATGGGAGAAAGGTATAATTCAATCCACATCTCAGCACAGAGACACCACCCAGCAAAGTCCTATGCTCATGGGCTCACAACCCATCACCTAAGCGGCTTGAGACAAGCAGAACTGTCCTCTGAACACACTCGGTATCTCAAAACCTGCCTGGATGCTGTCCTGTGCAGTCTGCTCTAGCAGGAGGGTTGGACTAGATGATCTCCACAAGTTCCTTCTGATCATGGTCATTGGTTCTGTGGTTGTGTGAGATAGCAGAGAGGAGCAGTGGTGGTAAGAGTGTATGCAATGTGATGCAGTGCAGCACGCTGGAGTTGTCAGCATACAAAGTCCCTGTGAACTTACCATCAGACTGGCAGTAGACGAAGTATGCAGCAGTCCCACTGTTACACTGCAGGACTGTGGCTCAGTAAGTGTGGGGTGGTAGCTGACACAGGACACTCAGGCATGCAAGGCCCACCACCCTAGGCAGGAACATGAAGTAGATTAGATTTTAAGCACATTAGGAAGAAGATCTTTTACTGTGAGGGTGTTGAGACACTGGAGTGGGTTGCCCAAAGAAGTTGCAGATGCCTCATCCCTGGAAACCTTTAAGACCAGGCTGGATGAGGCTTTGAGCAACGTGGTCTAGTGGGAGGTGTCCCTGGCCATGGCAAGGGGCTAGAACTAGATGATCTTTAAGATCTCTTCCAATTCAAACTGTTCTCTGAAAATCATACTAAGTTTGGGTGTGCAGAACAAGGAAAATTCATCTCAGAAGCAAAAGATGAGCCAAACCTCGGTCAAGCCATTTGCTGCAGGCAGGGATCCAAGCCTGGTCAGACGGACGAGTGAGAAACTGCCACCTCCAGACCCTCTGTGACTCTGACTCAGCAAATTATTTTTTCACACTTTCAGGTCCCCGAGTAGAGTGCAAAGGACATTACAGAGAAACCAGAGCACGTTGGGGGAGTTTTGGCAATGGCTAATTCTGCCTTTTTGTCACTTTGCAGCTCCCGGGGTGTCACTCAAACTGGAAATCTTCGGTCCAGTTCCCATTAGGTGTAGATGTGTTTTCACGCTTCTGCCGAGCCAGGTACTTTCTGTACTGCTGATGGTTCATTACCTGATGATGAATCACAGAGCTCAGCAGGGAGGTGGGGCAAACGGTGGCATCTGAGCAAGTCATGAAACAGGGTGGCAGGGAAGAAAACATCTCTGCATGGGGCGGGTGGGCACACACATACTGGCTTCGTGAGGAAATAAATTCAGAGAGAATATCAATAAATCTCCCAGCCTGGTCACTGGGGTGGGAGTTTCTTTTCCCCCCTCCCCACAATAGGGAAATTCTGCGCTTTCCATGGGGGTGGGAAGTGGCGCAGGGCTGCATTGAAATGTAAATTCACTCAAATTATTAAGCACAAGAGAGCAGCTCCTGCCAGCCCTTTGTTCCGCAGTCAGAATGTGTAATCTAGAAGAATAAATATAGTCAGATATCAGCTAAACAAAGAGACCCGGGGCCATGCATATTCAGCGACCCTCTCCCCCAGGACATCCCTTCCCCCTTTAGCAGGGAGGCTCTTTCTGCAGTCAACAATTGTAGATCAAAACGCCCTCATTAACCAGGGCTGAGATGAAAACCTCTTGCTGTTTCATACTGAGGGTGGGGTCCTTTATTTCTCTCCAGGAGCAGAGATCTCCCAAGCCCCAGTTTTGTCCTCTGCCCCTTTTCCATACGGAGAGGACAGAGCATGGGTGTATCTGAAGCCTACTGGTGCTGGGACTGTCAGACAGGTGAGGTAACTGCAGGACAAAGTCCCAGGGTCTGGCAGGTAGAGTGGCCTCAAGAATAACTCTACACACCTGTCCCAGTAAGGCAGAAGCAAGGAGAGAGCAGGCAGAGAGTGCTGTGCAGGCTGCCTTAGAATGCAGAGGAGCCTAAATACACCCACTCTGCCACTTCACAGGATCATAAAATGCTTTGGGTTGGAAGGGACCTTTAAAGGTCATCCAGCACAACCCCCACACACAGTGAGCAGGGACATCTGCAACTAGAGCAGGTTGCTCAAAGCCCCATCCAACCTGACCTAGAATGTTTGCAGAGATGAGGCATCTACCACATCTCTGGGCAACCCAGGCTAGTGTTTCATCAGCCTCATAACAGAATATTTCCTTCTCCTCTCTACTCTAAATCTCTCCTCTCTACATCACCCCTTGTTCTGTCCCAACAGGCCCTGCTAAAACACGTGTCCCCATTTTTCACATCAGCCCCTTTAAATCCTGGAAGGACACAGTAAGGTCTCCCCAGAGCCTTTTCTTCTACAGTCTGAACAATCCCACCTCTTCCAGCTATTCTTCATAGGAGAGGTGTTCACTTCACAGAAAGGCTTACCTGGCAAACAGAGAAGGTTCCTAGAGATGCTCAGATTAAAAGATCACCCAGGGCAATTGTTTCATGTTTCTTCCCACAAGCTACTCATCTTCCACAGCAAGGAGAGTTGGAGTCACCCTAAAGGCTCCAGGTCCAACAGCCTTTGTAGAGTTCACACTGTGCTGTAATGGCTGAGGATGTCTACTATCTCCATTCTCCAGTCATTCAAGAGTAGGTGATCACACTGGCATGAAGCCACACTGGTAACTAGATGGAAAAGACAAGCTCACCTTCTCACAGCTGTTCCAGCAGCAGTGGAGACCAGAATCCCAAGCAGGCAGCCAAGGATTTCATCTGCCCCAAGACACAAGGAAAGGCGGTAGGAGGCAAAGCAAACACCAGGTGAGGAGAGGGTGCTCTCCCCACCCACAACTGGGGTCATTACCTGAACACAGCTTCTCCATCTCCAGTGTTGTCAGTCTCCCACCTGTCACTACCACTAAACACACTGCAAGATTTCAAGATGAGGTAGAGAAGGAGGAAGGGAGGGGGAAATGGTGGGGGGGGGTTGGAAATCAATTTGGCTGCTTTTGAGTTATATGAATATAATAAACCCTGAGTGTCCTGCTTTTGGATGCAGTTTGTGCTTCCAATAACTCAGCAACATATTCATTAAACAAAGAGAGGTAAAAGCAGCAAGCCATTAAAAAGAAAGCACCAGAAGAGGGAAGGCCATGCAGGCTGTAAATATCTTTGACTCTTTTTCAACCTCCATTTTCTTATCCCTGCTTACTCACTAATTGACCTCTGGATTCTGTTTCTCAGAACTATTTCCATCCCTGCACTTTGTCCTTCAAACACAGCTTGCAACAAAAGATCTGCTTTCAGAGAGTGCCTGGAGAATAAACTCACACATTATACGGCTCCAAAACAGGAGAGTGTCCATCTCTCTCACCACCCCAGTGCTGTGATGCAACAACCCCTGCACAGGGCTACCAAAAGCACAGGATGAAAGACTGTGTTTCAGCTGAAAAAACACTCCCAGTTTTAATCTGTTCATGCACTGTGCACAGAGCCTCTATGCACACATAAGAAACACTCACCTTCTGCTATCTCAGCTTCCTTGCCTGAAGTCTGCCCATGGCTGCAGGGACAGACTTCTTTCTCACCCAGATGGAGGCATTCTGGCCATGGGGCACTGCTACCTATCCTGATCCAGGCAGGGCTTCACTCCAGGTGTCAGGCACCAGAGCCTCATATGCTGATCCGTACTGAGGAGCAGCACATATAGCACCCAGCCATCTGGGAAGGAGGATGTCCTGCTCTGTGGCAGCCCATGGATTTCAGCACTGCTTTACAAATCCTGAACAGGTTGAACCTGTCACATGCAAGTTTGATAACTTTTCAGAAGTGTTGCTCAAAATGGAATATGAGACAAAAGTTAATTTTTACAGTTTGCATTGGAATTTACAGAGTCCTTTGTCCTGTGTGGTATAATATTTCAAGAAAGACATTGAGGTGATGGGCTGGGTCCAGGGAAGGGCAGCAAAGCTGGTGAAGGGTCTGAAGAACAGGTCTTGTGAGGAGCAACTGAGGGAACTGTGGTCATTTAGTCTGGTGAAAAAGAGGCAGAGGGGAAACCTTATCACCTTCTACAGCTACCTGAAAGTAGGTTGTAGCATGGTGGGTGTTGGTCTTCTCACCCAAGGAACAAGTGATAGGACAAGTGTGGGTGAGAAGCCGGACATGAGCAGACAGTGCATGCTTGCAGCCCAGAAGGCAAATCATATCCCGGGCTGCATCAAAAGAAGTGTGGCCAGCAGATTGAGAGAGGTGATTCTGCCACTTTACTCTGCTCTGGTGAGACCTCACCTGGAGTACTGCATCCAGTTCTGGAGCTCTCATTACAGGAAGGACATGGACCTGGTGCAGCAGGTCCAGAGGAGGGCCATGAAAATGATCAGAGGGTTGGAGCACCTCTGCTATGAGGACAGGCTGTGGGAACTGTTCAGTCCGGAGAGGAGGCGGCTCCAGGGGGACCTAATAGCAGCCTTCCAGTACCTGAAGGGGACCTACAGGAAGGATGTAGAAAAGCAGTTTACAAAGGCCTGCAGTGACAGGATGAGGGACAATGGGTTCAAGCTTGAGAAGAGCAGATTTAAATTAGATGTTAGGAACAAGTTCTTTGCTATGAGGGTGGTGGAGCACTGGAGCAGGTTGCCCAGGGAGGTGGCTGAGGCCACTTCCCTGGAGACAGTCAAAGTGAGGCTTGACCGGACCCTGGGTGACCTGGTCTAGGGGGGGTGACCCTGCTGACTGCAGGGGGCCAGACTAGGTGACCTCTAGGGGTCCCTTCTGGCCTGGACCATTCTATGACGAATGAAAATGGCCTGCAGTTTCACCAGGGCAGGTTTAGGCTTGATATTAGGAGAAACTTCTTCACAGAAAGGATTCTGAAACATCAGAACAGGCTCTCCAGGGAGCTCATCTCCACTTCTGGAGGCATTTAAAAGAGGCAGAGATGTGGTGCTGAGGGACACGGCCCAAGACTTGGCAGAGCTGAATGATGGTTGGACGTGATGATCTTAAAGCTCTTTTCCAACCAAAACAATTCTGTGAGTCTATGTAGATCCTCCAAGACTACCTCTAAGACCACAGATTTCCCAGTGTAGCTGCTAGGAAGTTGTTTCTGACCCAGCATCTGAGATCTGTCTCTTGCCCAGTCTGAAGTGTCATCTCTCGTATGAGGTGTTCTAACACCCAAATTAAATACTACCTCCCATCACAACAGAGATTCAGAAGACAGCATCTGGTTGGCTCTCCATCTCTGCAGTATCTCTTCTTATTTGCACCTCATCATCCTCTACATGGTCTTGTTTTCTTCACAAGTTTTAGAAGCATCTCAGAGCACCACCCAATATGATACCAACACAGCCATTGACACATCCCTCACATTTCTCATTAGGAAAAATCCTTGCTGAAGAAGGCAGTCTTAAGTTTAGTAAGGGTGTAAAGCTTTCTTCTGCCCCAAAAGAGAAGAGATTAGATTCCTCTATTCCTTGCCTGCAGGCACTCGAAATGCCACATTTAGAAGAGCAGCCTTCTCATGTCCTTAATACCTCCCAAAGCTCACAGCATATGGCAGTTTTGAGGGAAATTGGGTTAAGACCATAAAGGCTATTAGAGGAGTTTTGCTAAGTACTGGCTCTGCAAGAAAGACACTCTGGGAGGAGGACAGTCTGGGGTTGTTACAGACCTTACCGGGCCCTGGAGAGCAGAAAGCCCAGGAGCTCCCCATCGCCCACCCCTTTGACAAGTCATCTGGATCCCATCCCTGGTAACACTGAGTAGCAGAACAAAGCGACCAGACAAGCTCATCTCCTCATTTTCTCTAAGAAAAAGACATTTCCAGTACCAGAAAAGAGAAAGGATGGTGCATCCCTGGAGGTCCTCATCTCCCACACAGCCCAGGGTTGTTGGGGAGCTGTCTGTGCAACCTCTGGCCTCAGGCACCAGCACATTAGTCAGCTCAGCTCAGCCCAGCCTGAGGAAGGAGAAAAACCTTATAAGCAGAGATGTCCAAAGCCATTCTTGCAGATGTCAAGGAACTGCTCTCAGCCAGCCAACACCCATCCATCTCTCAGGCAAGTGATTGACACGATGGTTCTTTGGGCTAAACACACAGTTTAAGTAGCCACTTCTGACTACCAGTATGCTAAACAGAAGTCCCTTCCATACAACCTCCTGCTGCAGGGAGGTGACTTGCCACAGCCAGCAGCTTTCACTCAGCAAGCCTGTTTTTAACTACAAATCAGTTAATTTAAAGAAAAGTGCCACCTTCTTCCCCTAATAACCACAGCTTTTCCCTCCCTGTGATTTTTCAATGATGCAGCTCAGTCGGGGATAAATCAGAAGAAAAAGACAGCAGGACCTGGCCTCAGCTGCTCACATTTTACCCCTTAAACAAAGCCACATTCGATAAGGAAACTCTTTTTCCATCTGCTCATTGACTGGTACTAGGAGATATTTTCAGAACAGCACGGTACTTGGGCACTATAGAAATCTTTCACACAGGATTTCTTGCAGTCTGTTTTCCAGGATAGCCCAAAAAGTTAATCAGATGCTACTTACCCCCAGATACCCTCTGATCCATGCACACGTTACAAAAACTCGCCCACGGATTTGACACTAAACCAGCAGAGAGGAAAAAAAAGAATTAAAAATCCAAGGCCTCTCAGTTTGGCTCATCAGTGAATATTAATTTCTGTTGTCATGCAGTTGACTTGTAAATCAACTGGATCATTAACTCAGACCTTTTGTGCAGTAACATTACAGGATGTTGCAAGTTATTTAGACAGTACAGTGTCTCCTACACTCCCACTGCTCTGAATGTGGAGTTCTGCTCCCAGGGAAACCAAGACACAACTCAAGCCCACCCAAAGAGAGGCTGCACTCAGGGTGACTGCTGGGCTGCTGTGACCAAAGATTAGCCACATGGCATGTGCCAAAGCAACCACACCAAGCTAATCTTTCCAGCCAAAGAGTGCCTTCTGCTGGATAGCTCATTCTCCACATGTTCTGGGATAGCAGGACTCAAAAGACCTGTTTCCGCCAAGACAAAGATGTCCATATCCATATTGCGTACAGGTTATGGCCAGGCTGCAAGAGCTGAGGCTGTTCAGCCTGGAGAAGAGAATACCTTACAGGAGCCTTCCAGTACCTGAAAGGAGCCTACAAAAAAAGCTGGGGAGGGACTTTCAACAACGCCTTGTTGCAATAAGATGAGAGGGAATGGATTTAAGCTGGAAGAGGGAACATTTAGACTGAACATTATGAAGAAATTCTTTACAGTGAGAGCGGCAAGACACTGGAACAGGTTGCCCAGGCAGTCCATGGATGCTCCCTCCCTGGAGGTGTTCAAGGCCTGGTTTAGCAGCCTCATCTAGTGGGAGGTGTCCTTGCCCATGGCAGAGGGTAGGAGCTAACTGATCTTTAAGGTCCCTTCCGAACCAAACCGTTCTATGACTCTATGGCCAGACTCAATGATCTTAAGGTCTTCTCCAGTCAGGCAGTCATATCATTCTGTGAGTTTACAGGTCTAGGCAAAGGACTAAAGTTTTAACTAAGATCTGTGGCTCTGCTGAGAAGAGGCTGTAGTTTAGGAGAGTGAACAGATCTATACAAATTTACATCATCAGAAGGCTCAGATCTTGTCTGTTTCACATCTATGAAGTATTGACTATAATAAACCAACTGAGGACACACTGATGGATCTCACCCTGCTGTGAATACTGATAAGAAGCAGAGTGTGTTTGCTTTCCAGACTGTTGCTGCCCATGGATGTCTCATTCTGTGAAGCCCAGGCATCCCTGACCATTCTCCTGAAGAAAGCAACAAGTGTTCCTCATCTCTGCTGGAAGTCCTCATTTGCTTTTTCTCCAGAGAGCAGCAGTGAAGTTAAAAGCCAAGGGGATTTTCAGGCAATAAGAAATACTGACATAAGAGGTTAATTCATCTGTGCCACTTGCAGCAAATTGTGGCCTGTGGGATTTTATGGAGACTCATGAAAGGAGCTGAGCATTTTCACAAAATCACAGAATGTCAGGGGTTGGAAGGGACCTCAAAAGCTCATCCAGTCCAACCTCCCTGCTAGAGCAGGTCACCTATAGCAGATCACACAGGAATGTGTCCAGACAAGTTTTGAATATCTCTGGAGAGGGAGACTCCACAACCCCCCTGGGCAGCCTGTTCCAGTGTTCTGTCACCCTCACAGTGAAAAAATTCCTCCTCATGTTTCCGTGGAACTTCCTATGCCTCAACTCCCACCCATTGCCCCTCGTCCTGTCATTGGGCATCACCCAACAGATCTCCTCTTAGCACCCAACCTTTACATATTCATAAACATTTATGAAGTCACCTCTCAGTCTCCTCTTCTCCAAGCTAAAAAGCCCCAGCCCCCTCAGTCTCTCTTCATAAGGAAGATGTTCCACTCCATCATCTTTGTGGCTCTGCACTGGACTCTCTCAAGCAGTACCCTGAGGTCCTTCTTGAACTCAGGAGCCCAGAACTGGATGCAATATTCCAGATGCAGCCTCACCAGGGCAGAGTAGAGAGGGAGAAGAACTTCCCTCGACCTAGTAACCATACACCTAATACACTCCAGAATGGCATTTGCCTTCATGGCCACCAGAGCACACTGCTGATTCATGCTCAACCTTCCATCCACCAGGACCCCCAGGTCCTTTTCCCCTTTACTGCTCTCCAGTGGGTCAGTCCCCAACCTATACTGGTTGTTCTTTACCTGTTACTATACCTGGGGTTGTTCTTTGCCAGGTGCAAGACTCTACACTTTTTGAACTTCATTAAATTTCTCCCTGCCCAACTCTCCAGCCTGTCTAAGTCTTGATGAATGGCAGCACAACTCTCCGGTGTCAGCCACTCCCCCCAGCTCTCCTCATCTGGGAGTGGACTTGGCGCAGACAAGCTCAAGGCCAGGTCAGAAGCAGCTGGGCTCAGCGAATCAACCTTGGTGCTACAGTGCTGCATGCAGCTCTATGCCACCTGCCCAGGAGAGGATGATACCACTCTGCTGAAGTTCACTTGTGTGTAGCAACAGTAGCTTAACCTCCAGTACAGCCAAAAAGGACTCGGTGAGCTTCAAAATGGTTTCTCTGCAGTCCTGCTACTCAGATCAGTTTTTAACCAGGACCCACTCAGCTGCCACTTGTCCACCAAACAAAGCATGCCTGGTGTGCTGTTGTTCCAGCAGAGCATGGCTGAGATAGACTCATCTGCAGAGCCCATATGAGGTTTCCGAGCCTCATCCAACCTCTGCCCAGGCACAGTGAGTTTAGTGTCACTGTGCATCGAAGGGCCACAGGAACGACCAGAGGATGGCAGCCCTGCCTTATGAGGAAAGGCTGAGACAGCTGCAGTTGTCCAGCCTTGGGAAGAGAAGGCTTAGGGCAGACCTTATTACCATGGACTAGTACATATATGGGTACCAGGGGGAAAGAGATTCCCTTTTTACAAGGAGTCATAGAATAGATAAGAAGCAATGGGTACAAGTTACTGCTGGAAGAGTCCAATTGGACTCTAGAAGGATGTGTTTCACTTTGAGAACAGTCAGAAACTGGAATCATCTCCCAAGGGGAGTAACAGATTTCCCTACACTGGTCAGTTTTAATACTTAGCTTAACAGGTGCTAGGCCATCTCGTTTCAACTACGCTATCACCTAGAAAGCTTGGACCAGACAATGCTTAGGGTTGTCGTGGTTGTCCCTTCTTGTCTAGTATTCTGTGATTCTGTGTCATCTATCTTCCCTTATCTCACCAGTACAAAGTCCTCTACTGCCCACCTAAACACAGACATGAAGCATTACTCCTGTACATGGTCTCCTCCAACAGCACCTCGCTTTCAGGATGGCCATGCCACCCAAAGGTATGTCTGGTTCTGGCCAGTCTCATTCCTCTAGACTCACAGACAGAAGGGAAACCACATCATCTCCTAGTCCATGCCCCTCTCGTCCTTACACTGTCACACTGCCACAGCTGCACTACATACATTTGTCCTTGCACAGACTGCCATCAGGGTTGAAAGAAGAGATGTCTGCTGTCAACAAGGCTGTGCTGGGGACCAGGAATGAATGAAACGAAGGAGCTGTGGATTGAGACTGAGGGGTACTTGCAAGGCACATCGGTAGGTTTGTGGGGCAAGAGCAAATTGCAGAGAAAGAGAGCTCCACCACACTGTCCTCTGCTCTCCTCTAGATACAGCTGTCCGGCCCCACACTTCTCATTTGCAGAAGCTTAGTGTTGTGCTTTTGAGGTAAGAGTCTTCTCGTAAGGGAAAAGAAGCCTGAGGTATGAGAGAGAGGGTTGGGAGCTGGACACAATAGAGAAGGTAGCTCTGGAGAAGCGAGGTCTCCATTTCCAGTTAAACAGCGACCTCTGCTCTCAGCAGGCTGCACCGCACACGTCTACTCACAAGCTCAAATCAGGGACATCTTGGGACTGATCATCCTGGTCTGTTTTATCTATGGGGAATGAGGACACATCTTTCACATGTGGGCAACCACTGTGACCTTCAAATCCCATCTGACGGAGTCGAGGGCTTCACAGCCCCAGCAGTTGCTAAAGCATCCTAGGATTTACCTTCTCCTGCTTGGCTGATATTTAACCAGATGCCAAGAGAGACAAGGACACCTGGTCTCTAGATGGATTGTTTTCAGCATACCCACGAGGGAACACAGATATATGTGCACTCTCACACGAGACCTGCATGGAAACTCCTAAGCAGAGCTAAGAAACCAGGGTGAACAGAAAGAAAGGTGCAGCTGCTAAACACACCAATTGCCCCTGGAAGGCTGAGGGGAGTTAGCAAGCGTGGCAGCTCAGCTGGGGTTCCATAATGCAGCACTCCAGTACCACACACAGCAGGTCAGTGTGAACTGTCCAGCTGCGGGAACATTCCCAAGCTACCAAGGCTAAAAGACCTTTCTCCACTCCTCAAGTAATGGCATCCTTGGCCCTCTCTGCACTGTTGGTTTCAAGCTATAAAGTTTTGAACTAGAGGATAGATTTAGACTGGACATTAGAAATACTTCACTATGAGGGTGGTGGAACACTGAAGTGGGTTGCCCAGGGAGGTAGTAGAGGCCCCAACCCTGGAAACATTCAAGGTGAGGCTTGACAGGGCTCTCTGAAACCTGATCTGGTTGGGGATGTTCCCACTTACTGCAGGGAGGTTGGATTAGATGTCCTCTAGAGGTCCCTTCCAACCCAGTGCGTTCCGTGATTATAGAATCTCTAGGACTCTTCGGATGATCCACAGCACATCAAGCTAGATCACATTCAGCTGCTAGTGCTCCCCATTCTCACAGCAGGTGAGAGGGGAGAATCCCATGGGAAATCCCACTTATGCCATGCCAGGGATTCAGGACCAAGACCTTCTGCTGGGCTGCAGAAGCCAGTGATGCGGTTGCCAGTGATGCAGTTTTCCCTAGCAACTCACTTGAAGACACACAGTCCTTAGGAACCTGGTATGCTAAGGAATGTTTTCCCAGTGTGTCCTGCGTGGGAGCAATCACCAGGAACTGGGATTCAAGCACAGTGAGGTTTCTTGCCTCATCCACGAGAATCAGCAGGCTAAGTGGTTTTCTCTTGCTGAGAACTGAAGGCCATATGTGCCCACGGTAGCACTTCCCAGGTGCCAGCTGTGCCACACACACACACACAGAGCAGTAAATCCACTCCAGCCACTCCTGCTTCCAATATTGCAGTGGCCCAGTGATCAGAATGAAAAATGACTGCTCCAAAAAGCCCAAAGCATTTTATGAGGCATTTTGGGCTAAACTAAGACAACAAAGTGAGAATCTCACACCTTGCAAGCCCTAGAGAAACTTTAAAGCTCCCCAAAATATCAAGAATAAGCTAAATACCCTAACACTAATATGGATCAAATAGCTTTTGGGACTGCACTGAACAGGAAGGCTCTACTCTGCTCCTCCTTTCTCCATGCACACTCACACAACTGTGCTGTTAAGTCACTCTGGCAGTTCCTAGGAAAAATAGCAGAGAAAACTAAGGTCAGTTTAAAATCTCTACTCAGATATAGATTAATATACATGTTGCAGAAAGTTTGTCTCAATGGTTTAGTTACTACTCTGTTGATGTTCACAATGTTCTGCCACCTGTGCTCACATGACCATACTTGCATCAGCATCCACTGATGCAGAGCTCCAAAGAAACACAGGGTCCAGAGACCAAATAAGGGTCCAGAGCTGCAACAGTTCAGACCAAATGCTCACACACAGGCTCCTGTGTAGGTTTGTATTTGATAGTTGGACTTGATGATCTTGGAGGTCTTTTGCAACCAAAACAATCACAAAATCAACCAGGTTGGAAAAGACCTTCAAAATCATCAAGTCCAATCTATTACCTAACATCATCTAATTAATTAAACCATGGCACCAAGTGCCACATCCAGTCTCTTTTAAACATTTGCACCACCTCCCTGGGCAGCCCATTCCAATGCCAATCACTCTTTCTGCAAAGAACTTCTTCCTAACATCCACCCCAAACCTCCTCTGGTGCAGCTTGAGACCATGTCCCTTCATTCTGTCACTGGTTGCCTGGGAGAGTTGTATGATTTTATGTCACTACTTAAAGATCTCATATAAACCTTGTCCTTATATCAGCAAGAACGAGGATATTGACCCTTCTTTTCCTCTTTTGTCCAAGAAATTGTTTGTCTCAGGTTTGTCACTGTGCTCCTAGATAAAACCTTCCTAACAGCAGACCATACAAGAGCACTCAGCATCACTAAGTTCCTCTGTGCTCAGCAACAATCTCTCAGACGTTCTCTGCAACTGCTTCTTGGGTGAGACCTTCACAACATCAGCCTATCATCCCTTCTGCTTGCCTCTGTCGCCAAACACCAGCGACGTGACCCTATTGGGTGCTTGCCCCCCAAGGCAACGGACAGCAGCCAAGTGTTAACAGCCCAGGCTTGGACATCAACCAAGGGCCTAGAAGTGAAAGGCGCAGTGTCACTTTAGTCTTTCAGAGCTCCACAGGCAAGGTGACGAGTTCTGTTTCACCCAAACCAAGAGATTCCTGAGGCAGTCATGCCCTTGTCTCTACAGCCCTCACAATCTCTAATGGGAACAAGTTTAGGTGCATTAGCATCAGTTCAATTTTCAGCACTCAGGCTTCATAAGCCTTCCCATTTTGTCACTCTTAGTATTTATAAGACATCTAGCAAATGATTGATTTTGCTCTAGACCCCTTGTCATTCACTGTTGCTTATCTCCTGCATGTAGGGGGCAATCAATAGATTTATAGCAGCCCATAAAAGTTGTTACCAAAAGTACAGTTTCTTTGTGTGTGATAATTTCTAGCAACTCTTATGCATGATAGCAATTACTGACAAAAGTCAGCCTCTGTTAATAGAGTTTATCTCAGTTCATCATATATCCTTTGTCAGTGGAAGCATTTTGACAAGCCTGGGGTTAATTAAAACCAAGAAGACAATAAAATACACCTAATCAAACATTACAGGTACAGAAATCAATTAGCAGATTTATGGCACTTTGGAGCCCTCTATAATGTGCAAAAATTCAAAGAAACTGTCAGCTCCATCCCCCCAAGACAGTGTAATTGAATTTCTAATTGAAACTACTTTTCAATAGGTAACACAATCCACAAAGTTTGATTTGCATTAAAGTGGCATCTGCAGAGGACAGAGAAGCCTAAAAAAAGAAAGAAATAAAGAAGTCCCATGCTGCTCCCATTATTAGCAGCAATAATTATTATTATTATTTGCATATTTTAAATTTTGCAGAAGCTCCTTTGCATCAGTCGAGTGGCCAATCCTTTGCCAAGACAGCTCCAAACTCTAAGATTCCTGTAGAAAGAGTTCATCTGGAT
>VWYK01100117.1:0-16826 GCA_013399775.1 Semnornis frantzii
AATACAAAGCCTAGGAGGAAATTCAAGGTGGGCAGAAATAAGATGGGGCAGAAAAGTGGCTGGCCTTGGTGATCAGCAAAATGCAGTCCAAGTGATGGCACATTACTGGTGGCAGCCCTCAAGGATGGAGACTGGGACCAGTGTTGTTTAATGGCCTTAACCTAAATGACAGGATGGAGCAGATTAAGCAGGCGGGCAGAGAATCATAGAACTGTTTTGGCTGGAATCTAATCAATGCTAATAAATATCTGAGGGCTAAGTGTCAAGAGGGAGGGGACGAATTCCTCTCACTTGCACCCTGTGATAGGACAAGGGGCAATGAATATAAACTACAGTACAGGAAGTTCCACCTTCACATGAGGAAGAACTTCTTTGCCATAAGGGTCACAGAGCACTGAAACAGGCTACTCAGAGAGGTTGAAAGTCTCTAGAGAAAAAGACTCCATAAGACCCATCCGGAAGCGTTCCTATGCAACCTGAGCTACATTCTATGGTCCTGCTCTGGCAGGGGGATTAGACTTGGTGTTCTATGGTGATCCCTTCCAACCCCTAACATCCTGTGACCTCTAAGATCATCGAGTCCAACAGCCAAGCCAACACATCCATGGCCATTAAACCATGTCCTGAAGTGCCATGTCCCCATGTTTCTAGAACACCTGCAGGAACGGCGACTTCACCACCTCCCTGGGCAGCCTATTGCAATGATTCACCACTCTCTTGGGACAGAAATTTTTCCTAACGTCCAACCTAAACCCCCCTTGGCACAGTTTCAGGCCATTTCCTCTCATTATATCACCTGATATCAGGGAGAAGAGACCAATTCCAATATCACTACGACCTCCTTTCAGGTAGTCACAGAGAGCCATGAGGTCTTTCCTCAGCCTCCTCTTCTCCAGACTAAACAATCCCACTTCCCTCAGCCACTCCTCATAAGGGGAGACAAGTCCCTGTGCTGAAGGGTGGGGTTGACTAGGAAAAAAGCCCATCAGGTTTAAAGGAACCTCATGACATTCCAAAGAAAACACGTTCACTGAGCTGACTCATCTTAGGTTCCCAGCACAAAGCTTCAAACAAGCAATGCAGCCACTATGCCCAAATCTTATCTTACATAGATAAAGATAAAAGCTTTATAAAAATATATGAGATCTTTATAAAAGCAGAGCACTTGAGGTTGAAGTGACCTTGAGGCAACCACCCAACTCCAAACAAGATCCTGTTCAAGAAGAATAACAAAACAGATTTCAAAAGGTCACAGTATAAGCCCCTTAAGCTTATTTGCACCCAGTGTCTCTCTCCAGAATCCAATGAGGCAGAGCACGTACATGCACAACTGTATAGTCTAATTACATAGAGTACTGTTCAGTATATATTATCAATATTTTACAGTGCTTCATTTCTGCTGCTGCTCATAAAACATAGCTAGGAGCTATCTCAGTAATTTACTGGGAGATGGAAAAGACTGGAAATGAAGATATGAAGGCAGCGCAAAGCTTCCCAGTACTTGTGTAGGGAGTCAAATTATTTTAACTTCAGATTTTTGCACTCTGATATCTAGAATCTGTTATAAACAGAATTATCATCATTACTTACAGAATCACAGAATTGTCAAGGTTGGAAAGGATCTCAAACATCATCCAGTTCCAATCCTTCTGCCATGGACAGGGACACCTCACACTGGATCAGGTTGTTTAGAGACTCATCCAGCTGGTTCTTAAAAATTTCCAGGGATGGGGCTTCCACCACCTCCCAGGGTAACCTGTTCCAGTGTCCCAGATCATTTAGAGAGAAAAGTATTAGCTATTCATTTAATACTTATTGAAATATTCCTTTTTTTTTTTTTTATGTTATGCAGTCAAACAAAACAAAACATAAACATGAGACAGCCAACTGAGTCCTGGGCTGCATCAAGAGATGCGTGGCCAGCAGAGCAAGGGAGGGGATTCTCCCCCTTTACTCTGCTCTTCTCAGACCCCACCTGGAGCACTGTGTGCATTTCTGGAGCCCCCAGCACAGGAAGGACATGGAACTGTTGGAGTGGGTCCAGAGGAGGGCGACGAAGATGATCAGAGGGTTGGAGCACATCTCCTATGAGGACAGACTGATAGAGTTGGGGCTCTTCAGCCCAGAGAAGAGAAGGCTTTGAGCAGACCTTAGAGTAGCCTTCCAGTATCTGAAGGGGGCTACAGGAAGGCNGTGGGAGGTGTCCCTGCCTATAGCAGGGGGTTGGAACTAGATGATCTTTGAGGTCCCCTCCAACCTTACCATTCTATGATTCTATAAAATTTGCTTTTATTCAATGCCATTAAATGAAGACTCCATCTCCCTTAGTCCTGCTTCAGGAGAACCAGAACAGAAATAGAAGATACCAGACTTTAAAAAACGCTGGGCAAAATAACAGCAGAAATTAAAAAAACTAAGGAAGAGTAAGAGGAGGTTTTTTTTCTCTTATTTTAAGAAAACCACGGACAAACAGATGAGGTCCCCAAATTCCACCCAGTTTTCAGAGAGCACATAGCTCCGACCACACACCTCCCTGGTCCACACACCTTTCTTATTGCAAGATAACCCTGGTTTACCAATATCTCAGCAACAGCATCTCATCTGGAAGACAAGCACATGCAGACTGCACATCTACAGTAGCTTCACAAAACACTAAGCCTTATCTGAGAGAGGAAAGGCATTTCCAGGCAGGTGTCTCCATAGGATCACTCAACAAGTGAGGTACAGGGTCAGAGATCTTCTCACAAGGAGAATGGCCACCTGTAATAGATCTACTGTACGGGAGATTCCCTGCATTTCCAAAGACAGTTTTTGCTCTGGATATTGCTCGGTGTAAAATTAAATCCTGGCACATTTGGGAAATGGTCCATGGAGAGGTGGTTAATTCTATTAGAGGGTCTGCAGGGAGCTCATTCTTCTTTCCTTGGTTAAGGAACTGAAGACCAGAACTCAGATTGTGACAGCTGACCCTTGAAATTGTCACTTCCATTGGTCAGGGTTACTGATAGATGGATGTGCTTGTAAAAAGTGCACTTTAAACCCTGTGTCTCCTAACATTTTGGAAGTTTGAGGGTTTTTCTTTGGTTCTCTTTCCCTTCCCGTTGTGGCTCCACAGAGATCTACCTAATGACTGGACACTTGATATTGCAGCATCCACCTCCCTTATTTCAACAGGATAAAATAAGGGACTGCCCTGGTTTTGCAACATACACAGCCCCTCATTAAGAGCATTGTAGTGGTCCCAGTATGTCCTTTGTAAGGGAACCCATCTGAGATTCTATGAAGCGTCAACTTACCATCAGCTGGAGGAAAGGAGCAGTCTCCTGGTTTGGCGTGGGGTTTGTTGGTTGGTTTATGCTCATGCTTGTTTCTGCTGGGAGTTCTTTTCATGTTTTGTCTATTTTTAGCTTGGCATAGGTTTTGTTTGTGTTTTCAATACCCAACAAAACAAAATGCAAAGGAAAAGCCCAACCAAAACCAAAGAAAACAAACAAATGAAAAAAATCAAACCCAAGACCCCAAAACCCAAACAAGCAAATCAACCCACCCACAAAACAACTGAAACCCCAACTTTTCCAGCACTAAACCAAGAACAACTGTCGAACTGTTCTTTGAGAAGGGATTGCATTTATTGAAAGAACTTAATTCCAAAGCATATTCCATTCACGCTGCTTTTAGAATGGTGTCCTCCAGGACATCAACAACTGCAGTCGACAGGCATTGCACTGGCTACTCCATCACTCACCCACCCAGGGGCTCCCCAGCCTGGAAGGAAGGTTCTCCTTGAATGATGCACACTCAGAGGAAACAGGCTCAGAGTACTTTCTTGTCCCATTCAAGTCATCCTAAATCCATCTTTCCTATCTGGCTGTCCAAAAGCCTTTGAATCTTGGTGCTGTAGATCCTTCCACATCCAGAGCACTGCATACCAACCCAGACAAAACTCTCACTCTCTGGTTTTTTGTTTGTTTGTTTGTTTTTTCCCTCCCCCCTTTCAGAACCATCTGACAGCAGCACTGGAGTGCCAAGACAGCAAGCACTGACCAGCTGACACATCTCTGCCGATACAGGGCAGGACAGCTCAGGCAGAGCGAACACGTGCTCCACAATATGTTCACTGCTGGTTTAAAACAGGAGATTACACCAATGCCCCATTCAGAAGATGTCAGGCTGTGCTGGCACATGCTCACAATGTGTTGTTACATGGTAATTTCCCCCTCAGCCCAAATATCACTAGCTAACGCTCTGGCCAGCCACTGCAAAGTAATCCCAGGCAGAAAGGAAAATCCAAAGTTCTTTCCCTGTTAAGTCTGTGTACAACATAAGACTGATTTTTTTTTCTCCTCCTTTGTGTCTCAGGTTTTTGCTTGTCTGCCAGGAGGCAGTGGTTTAAGAGGAATACATCAAAAAATGCTTTCTTAACACTGTCTCCTCAGCGCCGATATATTTTCCCCTCAAAAGTTTGCATCTTTTGACATCTTTGCAGTCCTTCCATGTTCCTGCTGCTGTTTCTCAGCCATAGATAAGAAAACTTCAAAACCTTGCTCTGCACTGGCAATAATGAGATTCAAAAGAAAAAGATTATTTTTTTTCTCTCCAATCTTTCCACATAAAAAAGGCCTGAATCAGAGCCCAGCAGTGCACAAATATTACTCATGTCATTGACACGAAGAAAAGGAGAGCTGTGAATAAAAAAATGTTAAAAATGAACACAAGGAGCATTGTTTGCATATCAGAAAAATTAATCTACACAGAGAAGTGCAAGAGCCTACAATTCAGAAAGCAAAGAATTAGGACAGCCCAGCTGAGAATAATTTTCTAGCCAGTTAATTTAATTGCATAAATCATTCCTTTGTTAGCAATAAAGAGATATAATTAAAATGAGATTGCTTCTCATTTCTATTCTCTGGAAACTAAAGGAATTGATTTTGGGGAAAGCATTCTTCCAAATACCAGATCGGCAAATTACATTTACCTTTTTAGAAAGGCTAAATTATTTTGAGCTAATATCATGGAGGGTTTAATTAATTATAGATCTGCCATATGATCTTAAAGAAATAATTTACTTAATGCCCACGGAACAGGAGTTTGTAAGTGCGCCTATCCCTCTGATAGATGGTGTGCAGATTTTTACAAACAGGTCAGAAGTTGAACAGGTGGCTGTCAGGAGAAATGGGAGGGAGTATAATAAATGCTTAAAAGATGGAGGGGTGCTGTGTTAAGAGATATTAAAGCACTGCCTCCAATTTATTGGCACATACCTGCATTACTGCTCCCTGAACCTCGCTGCGCTGCTTTCCTCCTAAGTATTGCAGACCTTCAGGGCTCGACAAGCATTACCTGCTGGAAAGAGTCCAGCGGAGAACCATGAGCACGGGGACTTGAGCATCTCCTCTACAAAGAGAGACTGAGAAACCTGGGGCTGTTTAGTCTGGAGAGGAGAAGACTGAGAGGGAATCTCATCAATGTGTACAAATACCTGAGAGGTGGGTGTCGTGTCTGGGGCCAATCTCTTTTTGGTGGCCAGCAGTGATAAGCCAAGGAGCAACAGCTACAAACTGCAACAGAGAAGGTTTCACCTCAACATGAGGAGAAACTTCTTTATAGTGAGGGTGACAGAGCACTGGAGCAGGCTGCCTGGAGAGGTTGTGGAGTCTCCTTCATCTGGAGACTTCCAAAACCCATCTGGATGCATTTCTGTGTGAACTACCCTGGGTGATCCTGCTTTGACAGGGGGATTGGACTCTATCTCTATAGGTCCCTTCCAACCTCCGTTTTTGCTGAATATAGCAGGGCTTGGCAAGTCAGGCCCTTAGCAAGGCTGTAATGCAATACACTTAAATGCAGAAGTCCTGTGTCATTTTGTACATCATGCTCTCTAGGTTCTGTTCTTCTCTCAACGCCAAAGAATCACAGAACCAAGGAGATCACACAGCCCACTGAGCTCTCTCTGCTGCACTTGTGGTCAGGCAGGTAACAGGTTTCAAGCAAGAGACTGAAAATAGCCCCTGCTACATCCATAGCTCACAATGCTGCAGTTAGAGTCCTAAGCCTTAAGACCTGCAGCAAAAACTAAGGCTGTAAACCACCACCAGCACTCCACTTTTCACCAACAGAAATGAAGTGTTGCAAGAAAGAGGTAAAAGCCTGCCCACATCTTCAAATACCCCTTTCTGGCATGAGCTGAGGGTAAGTAAAACAGCAGCTGCCTGCCAGCTAATTGTCAAAGCTCATCCCTTTGAAGGCTGAGCACTCTCCCATCCCAAAGGCAGTTATAAACACATCTTTTATGTATAGAATTGTATAATTCTGGATCATAGATATATACAGAATCATAGAATCAGGGTTGGAAAGGACCCCAAGGATCATCTAGCTCCAACCCTCCTGCCATGGGCAGGGACACTATTATCATTATTAGAGTATATCATTACCATAGTATGTGTGGCATCAGTTGGGCTACCTGCCTTCTTTCACCACCTTCTCTTTGTAGCTAGTCATTGTGCAGGACACCTCTAAAACAGTGCCAATGTGAATTCTTCATCTTCCACCACTGCCACCCTACCTCCTGCTGCAGGCAGCTCTCCCCTCCAACAGTAGCCCCTGTTGTTGCTGCTGTTGGAAAGCTTGCTCTGCTCTGCCTGCCAGGGACTATATCAGATGGGGGACAGAGGAAAGCTCTTGCTGCTATTGGCAGAAGGCAAGGAACAGAATCTGTTTCCTGTCTGCTGTACCTGGATGTGGTCTTTCCCATCCACTTGGGGCTTCTCTCCACGACAAAAGAATAACAGACATCCCTTTCTAATTTGAGACAATTAGTAATTTCATGGACTTCTGTTATGCTGCCCACTCTCCCAGCTGTCCTTTTCATCAGGTATAAACTGCCACCCTGCTACCTTCCTCCACGAGAAACCTCCCCTGGCATCAAGGATTCCCATTCCAGACCTGAGGAGCTTCAAAACACAGGCTGCTGGGTACTAATTTAAGTCAGGCTGTTTTGATGAACTCTCCAAGTAGTCACAGGAAGATTTCCAAGATCTCAGGAAGGCTGCATCTTTCCCAAGGAGGACACATCCTTAGCAGCAAACCCTGCAGACTATGGAATATCTCAGCAACATACCTGCCTGGGAAGCCTGCTCTCAGTACCAGCTTAGCCCCTACTTTCTTGGATCTGCAGGAAACAGAAGATTCCCAGGATCAGCACAGCTAATGAGTCTTTCCTACACAGCCCACCAAACGCACACTACATTTGCCTCCTAAGCCTTTCCTTTTCCACGTGCTTGGGAACAGAACAGGAACAGCCTTGTCCCAGGTACACCTTTCCCCAGCACAGCCACCACTAGAGAGGGTGCTGTGAAGGACAGCAGGTAAGCTGAGGAGGAGAGGGCCTTGCATGCAAGAGTTAAATAGCAGATAGATCAGATCTCATCATTTTATATTTCCAGGAAAAGTATTGTGTTGCTATGGAAACCTCAACATAACCCAGGTTTTCCCTCCTTTTGTTTGTTCATTTTCTACAAACACTGGTTTCTCCCAGTCCTCTCCAGTTGGGTTTGCAAAAACAGGTTTGGGGGTTGGGTTTTTTCCTAACATCCACTTCCTCGTGAGTGTATTTTTTCATTGTCAAAAAAAAAAAATCACTGTCACAATCTCCAAGCTGCTCTTTTGCAATAAGTACTGTAGGATTTGCTACTCATTAGGAAACTCAGCTTCTAAACACCTTGTTCTCTTTCTGCTTGGAGGAAGACGGAGAAAAAGCTCATGGGAATGAAACTGAGCCTCCTTGGGCTTCCGTCAGGCAAAACCAGAACCAAACCAAAGAGAAAACCACCCCAAAGCCCACAACCTGCCTTCTCCCAGAACCAGAAATGTGCACTCTATTGATGGTGATTTAGTACTTGAAAGGGCACGTTTCACTTGAGGCCTTGTAGGTATTTCACAGGATCACAGGATGTTAGGTGTTGGAAGGGACCTCCACAGATAATCAAGTCCAACAGCCCTGCCAGAGCAGGGCCATACAATCTAGCTCAAGTCACACAGGAACGCATTCAGATAGGTCTTGAAACTCTCCAGAAGAGACTCCACAACCTTTATGGGCAGCCCGTTCCAGTGCTCCTAAATTGCACAGCTGTGTCTGTGAGTATTCCTTGTAGCACAAGAGACCAAACCCAAAAGGCAGCACAAACCCCCTTAGAAACTGACTTTGTGCTTGCAGCAGTCAGGCAGTCACATCAAAGCAAAGAACACAGCAAGGTTCTGTGGATTCTTCTGTGGCAGATAGCCCAGGCCTCAATAGTGATTTCAGGTGTGCAACCCAAGGATGCCAGATGAAGATGTAGCAGTACTGCTGAACTGGGACAGCATCCTGAACACATAGTGACACTGGTGACACTGTGGAAGGGGCATTTCACCTTACCTGGCACACTGTCACCTTTTAGATTGTCAGCATTGTAAGGTAAAGACTATCAGGGTCTGATAAACTACATCTAGCACAGTAAGAGCCAAACCTGATCCTGGTCCCTTGGCACTACAACAATGGAAGTAGCATAAGGCAACAGAGAGAGGGGCAAGTCCAACCCAATCCTCACCAACTCATGCATGCACACAAAATAAAACCTTGATCTCTACCTTGAGGTAATCAGGGGAGATTTTAAGAAAGGCTACTGGGTTTTGGCATGTTGTTGTCACCCTACTGTTATTCAACATTGTAGGAAGGCAAGAGAGCATCCAACCTCTTGGGGTTGAAGGAACAGAACTGTATTGCAGCAGAGCAGGTGCATACCCTATCACTTATTCTCTTCATATTGCTGCCTTCAAGAAAATCCATCATGATCCATAGTCTGCAAGCATTTCCATAAAGCATTAGCACTAAAAAGACCACAAAATAAGAGGATGCCTTGAATGCCACAGAAAAAAGACCAGCTAAGTGTGAAAAATGGAGTTTAATCAAGTTACATAGTTATCTCTTTTTAGGAGATCTTAAGGAACAGTGTCCCCTTTTTTAGCCTGTAAAGTATTTTTCAGGCAAAGAGTTTGGACACTGAGCTCAAAGTTTTCCATGTTTTTGCTCCCAGGTATCTCTAGTAATTTCCCCACACACACACCCCCTATTATCATAAGAATCATCACAGAATGGCTTCAGTTGGAAAGGACTTTAGAGATCATCTACTCCAACCTCCCACCACGGGCAGGGACACCTCTCAATGGACTCAGTTGCTCTCATCCATCCTGGCCTTGAACATCTTCAGGCAGGAGACATCCACAATCTCCCCGGGCAACCTATTCCAGAGTCTCACCACCCTCGTACTGATAAACTTCTTCTTAAGATCCAGTCTGAACCTACTCTCCCTCAGCTTCAAACTGTTCCCCCTTATCCTGTTGCTAGGCATCCTTATGATAAGTCCTTCTTTAGCCTTCCTGTAGGATCCCTTCAGGTACTGGACAGCAACCAAAAGGTCCCCATGAAATTTTCACTTCTCTAGGCTGATCAACACCAGCTCCCTCAGCCTGTCCTCACAGTAGAAATGTTGCAGACCTTGGATCATCTCTGTGCCTCACCTTTGGACTCGCTCTGACAGTTCTGTGTCCTCATCAATTCTGATGGAAACATTAAGAGAATCTTTCCAAAATTGAAATGTCCTTCCAGGTACAAGACCACAACGCACAGGAAGCACTTATCTGACAGATTTCCGTTTGTTTGTCCTGCACTTCAGAACCTTCTCATTTACAAACACTTCACCTCAGCATCAAAACACAGCTCCACGCACGTAAGCAATCACACACACCCTAAGGCAATCACATCCACAAGGTATAGGGTAGTGACTACTAAGTGCAAGCTCTGTTATCTCCTTTCTCCATCCCTAGCTCATCAGTATGAGATCCTGAAGTGGAAACATTTGTCAGTAAACTTTGGAGATTCAGTCTTGGTTAAAGGCGGCTTCAGTGCCTGAGCAAGCATCACTGAAGGTAAAAAGGCACTTCAAAGTTGAGTCACAGAATCACAGAATTGTCAGGGTTGGAAGGGACCTCAAGGATCATCCAGTTCCAAACCTGCTGCCACAAGTAGAGACACTTTCCACTAGATCAGGTTGCCCAGAGCCACATCCAGCCTGGCCTTAAAAACACTCAGGGATGGGGCTTCCGCCACCTCTTTGGGCAACCTGTTTCAGTGTCTCACCAGCCTTATGGCGAAGAACTTCTTCCTAGTCTAAATCTAGCCCCAACACTACATAATGCAATGTGATTTCATGGTTACAAGCAACCTCCAAACAGCCTTCATATCCTCCAGACNCCCCACACTTTTAGCTTTTAGTTTGCCTGCTCCTGGTTGGAGCTAGAATATATGAATGCTAAGCTGCAGAGTTGTCACTCCAGGGCCGCAGACTCAGCAGGTTTCTTTGGCTCCCTCAGCAAAGCCGTGACAGAAACAAAACCCGAACGCACCACTGCAAGCTGTGCCGATAGCGCCACCAAGTGGCCAAGAACAGCTATAGCGCCTCTTACAACGAGAGCAGAAATACCTCACCGAGCAGTGGAACACAAATCTTGCTCACCTAAGCCAGCCCTACTTATTTTGCCCAAAACCTCACAGAAAGAGCGTTTCGAGATTGAATTGTGGAGATCTTTGCAGCAGGGCTGTGGAATAAAGGCAAAACAGGGCAGCTGAAAAGGTTTTCTGCTTTCAGAAGAGCAGCAAGGTACACAAGCAGAGGAGGTATCACACAATCTCAATTTTGTTCACATTCATATACTGTGCTAAGCCATAATCTAACCAAGTCATTTGCCATCTTACCTATTATTACTTTTCCTACTTGCAAAGGTCCCAAAATTGGTTTAAATTCTTCAGAAAACTGGAACAAAACCAAACCCTGCCCTCCCTCTGAATCAACATAACCTTGTGGGCAGAAGACACCTAAATAGTTCATGGTGTGGAGCCTGTACGGAGGAAGGATACTTACAAATAACAGGAAGCTCAGGCTTTGCTGTCTGTACATGTACCCTGGATGTTCATATGCCTGAGCTTGTCAGAAAAGAGACTTTCACCTCAGTGTTAGTGTAGAGCACCTTCCCAGCAGTACAGCATCTGCCAATAAGCTCTATGCCCTCTCCCCTACTCGACTCACTTCCCTTTTTTTTCTTTTTTTTCTTTTAATTCTAAGCTAAACTTGTTCAAATCTAAAAAAAGGTTTAGGGACAGGGTACAGACAAAATTTATCTTAAACTTCCTGCTCCCGGAAAGTGTCCTACTGAGTGGTAACCTACATTCACAGTGACATTCTGGGTGATCTAAGTTACTGCTCGACCTGAGCAGGGTCCCTAAAGAAAAGCTCCAGTAAGACCCAGACCATGCTAAGTCAGAGCACAACGCAAGTGCCTGCCCTGCTCTACATTAATCTGGATTGGCATCAAAGTTACCTGGTTACTAAAGCCCACAGGCAGAGCTGTAGAGCAAAGTTTACAGGCTATCCATACACAGGTGGAGTAAATATTAATTCTCCTACCTTAAATCTCCTACACAGAGAACTTGCCCTGTTTTCTCAGAGGTCACTGAGCTTAACTGCAGCCCAAGCAGTACAATGCAAATGTGCTACCAGCTTTATGTGGTATATAAAACACTCAAGTGCCAGCAAGAGAAGATCGCACACTTAAGCAGCTATGCCGAGCTGCAGAACAGCTACTGCCATTCAATTATTCTCAGAGGCAGACTACAAGGAAGGCTGTGAAGGTCTCATTCCATTGAGTCTAGCCAGGCTATTCCATCAGCATTATGGCAAATGTCTATCTATAACTTGCTCATTTCACATCAGTGTCTCAGAACAAAGTCGTTCCATAGTTTTGGTCACTCAGCAGAGGAGTCTAAGCATTTAGGCAGAAAAACTTAAAAGCAGAACAAAACAGAAAAGAGAGCTTTGAATAGCACTGCCCTCTTGAGGGAAACGAAGCTGCATTACCTCAGCAAAGCCATCCTCCCCTCGCTGCTATTCGACTCAAACAAAACCCACCCCACAGCCTTGCCATATGGTTCAAGATCAGCAGTTGTTCTTGAAAAGCAGTAGACTCCCACTTAGGAATCAATTTTCTCTAGATAAAACGGAGTTTTGGTGGTGTTTAATTTATAGACAGTTATAGGTACAAATAGACCATCCTGAAGGCACGGGGACCTATTGGAAATACATAGAATGGTCTGGATTGGAAGGAACCATTGCCTCAGACCATAAGCAGGGACACAAACCTGTCATTGGAAACCAGTTGTTTCTTCATGAACTGTAACCTTTTTTTTCACTCAACAGCTGGTGTGGAAGGCCTCTGAGAGGAGAAACCAGATTAATTTTCTTTGTGCTGCAAATGCCTAGTCACTGGAGCACACAAGCATGACCTCTTTCTTTCTAGATGTGTTGATCTTTACATGGAGTTTTCCGAAGGACTGGAAGCTTATCCTATCAAGATCACTGCTGGCTGCAGAAATCCCTCACAGTATCTCTTTGAAGCTTTTTGGAATCTCCATCCCAAGAGCTTCCACAACATCCAGGCTGTGGAGCAGGGCCTGCAACTAGTCCTTATGAGCAAGCAGGTCCTACTGCTAGATTTCTACACCACCAAGTCAAATGCCAGGAGTGGAGCACACCTGCACATGAATAGTGTAATGCTTTACCACATGGCACAACAGAAGAGATTCATTAAAAACCCCCTCATATTCAAAGCACAACACCCAAAACATCACTAATTATGGCAAGTGGTGGCCTACTGCATAAAATCTATAAAGAATTTTTCTGTGTCTTGCATGTACTTAAGACCTTCAGCTCTTGGAAAAGTGAAAGTGACCTTGGCAGTTAAGACTTTCACTGGTCTCTACATCAGAGACTGCTGCACAAGACTGCAGGACTGTTGAGATGAAGAGCACACTCACATTGTGTTCCATACATACACCTAGAACACAGGCTGTATTTGGTAGAAATGAGAAAACTGTCTGAGATGTTTGGTATGAAGTGAAGATTGACTATGGGCATTCACTCAAGGGTCTCACCTACAAAGACAAAACCTCAAAGCAAAGGGTGAGAAAGGTCTGATTCCTTCATAAAAGCTTTAGAAGTTACGACCATCTCCTGCCTGACTTGCTAGCCACCTCTGGTTAGCCTAATAGAAGGCACCTCTGCTGTGAGGATAGGCTGAGGGAGCTGGGGTTGTTCAGCCTAGAGAAGACTCCAAGGGGTCCTTAGAGCTGCTGTCCAGTACCTGAAGGGATCCTACAACAAGGATGGAGAGGGACTTTTCATAAGGGTGTCTAGAGACAGGACAAGGGGATGGTTTGAAGCTGAGAGAGAGTAGGTTTAGACTGTATCTTAGAAAGGAATTTATCAGTGTGAGGGTGGTGGCACTCTGGAATGGGTTGCCCAGGGAGGTTGTGGATGCCTCCTCCCCAGGATGGATGAGGCCTTGAGCAGCTGAGTCTATTGAGAGGTGTCCTGCCCATGGCAAGGAGGTTGGAGTAGATGATCTCTAAGGTCCTTTCCAATCTAAGCTGTTCTATGATAATAGAACAAAACCAGAAGACATTATCTACACAGGCTGCAATCTTCCACCCTTCATTATAACATACCACTGATTTCACTCCTACAAGTCAACATTTTTAAATTGGAATGTTGTGTCAAGTTGATTGGGAAAGTGGGGAGGGAAAAGGCCTAAAAGAGAAATAGGATTCAATGTCCTTATATCAGCCTTTATAAAAATGAACATTTATTTTTTGAAAGAATTAAAAACATGGTGGCAATCTGAGTGCCATCACAAGTTAAGATATAAAATACCCACCTATCTATTTTTTTGTTTACAGGACTAAGCACCCAGACATTGTAATAAGCACAGATGAAGATTTAAGACCCCACAGAACAGACACAGGAGTTCAAGGATCCATAGGTATTGCCCTGTTAACTAAAAGTAGACTCTTCAGTGTTTAATCGCCAATATTGGTGATGAGAGTAAGATGGCTTTTACATGGATGCTGCTGCTCCATCAGGATTTAATCTTAATTGGCTAATAACAGTGGAATATCACTTATTACTGACTTGTCTTGACCAGGGTGTCCATCCAGATCAGACCAAAGAGCCAGGTCTCCCCAGATCAAAGTCTGTAGAGCAGTTTTGACAAAAGGCAGGACTCTGTCTAAATGTCAAGCAATTTGGTGTTAGCAAGACTTGCATTATTACCACTAAAATCAGGTACTGACTGAAACAACACAAATGGGATAAAGAATGCTTTCTTATCCACATTAGCAAGCTCACAACATTAGGATGTGCCTAGAAAGTTACATGTGTTCTGACATGGTTTTTCAGACAGATGGCTTTTGCCTGGAATAATTATCCATCCCATGAAAAGCACAAGCTCTTGAGTTCAGATACCAAGATAAACATAATGAAAAGTGGAAGGCAAGTGAAGACAGGTTTAAGTACTACTTCCGGAAGCCTGAACTCTCAGCAGCCCCTTCTTCAGCTCAGCAATTTTGTCTTCTCTGGAGGCTGCATAACTCTTTGCTGCATTAATGAGAGACTCCTGACGCTTCTCCAACGCAGCCTTCAGATTTAGGTAGATTTCCTAGAAAGATAAAAGGGAGGAAGAAAGGAACCACATCAGCAAAGTTAACATTTATGCTTCCTAAGGATTTCAGTGACAGTGGTCTGGTGGTCTCAAAGTGATTTTGAAGGTACCCTGTCCCTGGCTTCAGAAGCAGCATTCACAGAACACAAGAAATTTACAAAACATCACAAGAATAAGAGCAGCCACGAGCAAAATATTTGTGATTCTGTTGTAACTCTTATGGTCATGACAATGAGACGGTTGGAGTAGATGACCTTTGGAGGTCACTTCTGACCCAAACCATTCTACGATTCCGTGGTCAATCAGCACTGGCTCAGTATTTCACATTATTACTGCACCATTCTGTGTTGAGCTGTGCCACCAAACCTTCTGCCACTGTGACTGCTACCATTGTGCTCCCAGCATGGACAGTACTTCAGTAACGAACAGAGAAGATGAGATGCTACAGGCAGACTGTGTTTCCTTAACTACTAAGGCATCAGGATTTCTGCCCCTTTCCAAAGCTGAGCTGAACAATTTTCTTCCTGAAACCCTAAGAAGGAAGTGCTTGTGACATGGGCAAGTGGCCCTGTATTCCAGGGAGGTTCATCACTACAACAGGAATGTAAAGCCTCACAGGTCAGTCACAGGAGACAGGAAAAAGAACAAATTCCAACTACTTACAGCTGGAAGTATCATAAACCAAAACTAGACATCACAGAACTAGCATACTAGCTGCTACAGACACAGGTGAGAATCACACCACTCCAAAGTCTTTTCTCTCTCAGGTCTGCCAGTCCCACATCTGGGAGCCATCTGTACCACCTGCAGATACCTGAACAAGCCCTAAGCGACCCAGTGGAACCACAAGCTGGAAGTGCTCCCCCTCCCACTATCCACCCCCTGTGTNTTTAGGTAGATTTCCTAGAAAGATAAAAGGGAGGAAGAAAGGAACCACATCAGCAAAGTTAACATAGGGTCCATATTAAAAATCAGGTTTGAGAACAGCAAACAGGATTCCTTAAGGAAAAAAACCTCACCTTAACTTTCATTTCTTCTTTTTCAGCGTTCTCATTCAGCTGGTGAATTTTGAACCGATTCTGCTGGATTTCCTTCTGAATGGCCACGACTTTATCATATACAGCACCTCTCTTCTCCTGAATTTTGTTACAATATCTAAAGGTGGGAGGAAAAAATAAATAGTAGAGAGCCACTGGACTGAAAACAGATTAAACCTAACCCCGCTACAAGCAAAGCTTGCAATTTTTAAGCATCAAACTAGCAGCTTCTAGAGGCAATGCTGTACAGAAACCACTTGATTGGAAATTTGTCCAGTTCTTAAACTGGAACAGCATAGGTACAAGAAGTTAAATTCAAAATGCAGTTAGAGAGGCATGGTGAAGATCCCCAGATGCTGCCAATCAAAGCAACTCCAATGGCTCCAGTGGAACCATCCCAGCAGACAGTTGGACACTGCATCTTCCTGCCTTTGAGTGATGCAGTACAGGTGTCAGTCATTGGACCAGGGTAAAAGCAATACAGCTGCACTTGATTTTGCAGCCTATCTGAAAGTCAAGCAGTTTCCTTAGCTCTAGATCCCCTCCCAAGTTATGTAGATGTATGGGATTACAGCTCTGTTATCCTCAACTTCCAGTCCATTTCACTGCATCCTGAGGATCAAATGGTATTTTCCCAGCTTGCAGATAAGTTCAGATAGCTTCAGATACGAGGTTCCACATGGGTTGGCATGGGAAGAGGACAGCCACTCTGACTTCAAGTGCAAGATACACCTACCAGTTTACACTAAACATTGGTACAATAATTACAGCTGTAACTTTGGCAGCTGTTTTCTCTAAAGAAAGGCTAAAATCACTCATAAATAGCACAAGCCTACTTACATCTTTCTATCTCAAGGGAACAGTCTCTTATTCACCAGCAAAATCCCTTGTTTTCAAACCAAGGTTACCTCTCTTCCCCTCTTGGTTATCAAAACATATAATTTTATCACTCAAGCAAAACATCTAACACATGAAAAACAAATTGGTAGCAACTGTTAACGTAAAGGAGCACTAGATGATATTATTTTCTTTATTTGGGAGGGAAAGTACCTTTTAATCAATCACCTTTAGCTGACAATATGGCAAACGAGGAGCAAAAGCCTGGGAATCTTGCTGCTAGTCTGCACACATGTGCGAAAAGCTATTTTCCATCATAGCTAATTTACCCAGCCAATAATTTTCAATATTCCTTTTCCTATTTGT
>VWYK01100119.1:0-24097 GCA_013399775.1 Semnornis frantzii
TGGTCTCTTCTCCCAGGTAATTATTGATAGAAACAAGAGGAAGCGACCTCTACCTACCTACCTGCAACTGGGTAGGTTTAGACTGGACATTAGGGAAAAAAAATTCATGGAAAGAGTGGTCAGGCATTGGAATGGGCTGCCCAGGGAGGTGGTTGAGAGTGAAGATTGTTTAGATGTGGTGTTTGGGGATGTGGTTTAGGGGTAAACTTATGTAGAGTAGGGTCAGTGGTTGGACTTGATGATCCCAAGGGTCTTTTTCAGTCTGAATGTTTCTGTGATTCAGTGGTGGTAGGTTCAAATCCAATTCTTCTCTTTTCCGACTTACAGAACTTACTCGAATTATTAATCTTCCAACGGCTGATGCCATATTTTAGTGCTGTCTTCCGTAAGTGTATATAATTAACTGCTGCTCGTTGACTGAGGCGAATTTGCACCTGCTGACCACTTTTATTAATAAAGTATTGGGTGCATAAAACCAGATTCGTATTGTGTCTGCAGTTTCTCATGTTGTGCAGCACCAGCATCATGTTTGGGTATCTTAAAGATAGGATTTAAACCCTGAAACTTACAAGATTGAACACAACTTTCCAAAATGTGTTAACTGCCGTAACTCAGAACTCTTGCTATTCATGCATAGTCCTTAAAATAAATAAATACATACATAAACAAGAAACACCTTTGAAATATCAATGCAGCAGCATTAATGCACACTTCATTCCCTTCCCATGTAACTAGGCTGCAAGGCACTAGCATGGGAGGGTGAGTCCAAGAACACACTGTTTATGTATGTATTTATCTGTGAGCTACTAATATTGTCTTCATTAAGTTTCAGTGCACATTGTATGGATAACAGTTTATTCAGGTGAGGCTATTCAGGTGTACCAGAACCACAAGAACTTCTTTATTAGACATCATTATTATTACGTTGTTCTGGAATTTTCAATTTCATCAAAATTTTCAATTTCATCAACCAGATATTGAATGAAGGTCACGAAACAATGTGAAAGAGAAGAAAACACTTTATGATTGGGCTTTATGAAATGCTTTTGTTAGTGCTGACTGTCAAGGATATAGTAATGTGCAGCTCTTGCACTCATTATACAGCCTCTTCTCTTTTGTAAATTCAGTTGGAATTATTTACAATGAATCAGGAATGTCCAAGAAAAGACCAACAGCTTTCATGCATAACGTGATATAAAAAATAGACCCTGCTTTAGCCTGATTCACTCTAAAACACAAGTTTCTTGAGGTGCAGTTGTAAAAGCGTTCCTTAGTGATTATGAAATTTCTACAGAAAACTACTTAACAAAGGAGATGTAAATGTTTGTAGATCAATGGAATAATGTAACAGGAGGGGGTTGCTTTTCCTACACAAACAGAACTGTTTTTTGTGTGGTGGCTGCAAGTTGATCACAAGAAGTGTTTCCTCTCCTGCCCTATCAGAGCTCTCATTAATAATTACATGTTTGCACTTAATTAAACTGGAACAACACCAAAGTGGACTTGCTTGGATAAGGAGCAAGAAAGCATATTTGGGTTGTGCTTGGAGAAGGATTTTACTCATTTTATCAGCGGAGTCACTGATCCACCAAATCTGTATTTGTGTGAGTCGTCTTTGCACTTGCAAATAATCCTGTTGTAGCTTGCCATCTATGAAACTCTTCTGCTTTAATACACATTCTTTATTTTAGTGACTGTCAATAGGAAATGTTAGAGGACATAGCTCTAATTGGGGAAAAAAAAAGCCTCAAATTTTACAAACTGTCTATTCACACCCTTACTTACAGATATAATAATTTTAAAACAGGAAAAAAATCAAATACTAATATGTCAAAAATTTAGTAGCCTCTCAGCATCTCAAATGAACACTGTGGTTGCATCTTCCTTATTTATTTTGCATCACTTAAGTATTACTAGGACTCAAAATTTACCAAAAAGGGTTTTGACAACTTTCAGGCCATTACCCTCTGCCTTAGATTCAACCTTCTAGAAGCCTTTTATATATTGAATCTCAAAACCTTGAGTTTCCATCTTTATGCAACTAAAATAAACTTTTGGAAGGAAAAGCCAAAGTAATCCATTCCTAGCACAAAACAGGTGGCTCTTACATGAACACCACTACCCAAAATAATGAACCAAATGGTTTAGGTAGGGAATGGTGAAAGTTCTGCATAGTTCTCCTGAGAGTGTCCAGTGTCTCTTATATTGCAGCACATAGGTGTGCAAGAAGTGATGTGGTGCCCTGGAAAAGGGGATATAGTCCCCTCTAATGATGGTGTGGGTCTCTGGAGAAGAGTTCAGTTCCCTGCCTACAGCTTCCTCATTAGATTTTGGGCTCCAGGTGTGTCTGTGCCATAAAGAACAGGGTTTTTCATGCTCATGAGCACTGCAGGCTGTTTCTTGCCTGTCTTCTCTCCTCTTGGATGCTTTGCAGGTGACAAGCAACTTCCCAGTGTGGCCGTGTTTCGTAAGGTCCCGTGGGCCTGTGGAGCCCTGAGGCCTCCAGATTTGGTAGGCACCACTGCCAGGAGTGTTGACTGTGGATGTGCATAAGCAGTGGCCCATCAGCCCATCATGACTTTGGCAGTGAGCAGGACAGAACTGGGGCTTAAGTTTCTTTATGAGCAGGGATTTGAGGCATAGGAGTACCCAGCATGGATTCATAGGGATGCTTTGAGAAAATCATAGCCTCATGTAGATAACTTCAGGCAGTCTTTATTGCAGATGAAGCACTGTTATGATCTGGAGCATGGCATGATAAACAGAGTCATACTCTGCTGTCTCACCATTGTCACAGGCTGGCATATGGTCACATAAAGTGTTACAAGGATATGGGGCTACAGTCACAAAAGCAGATGTCAAAACTTTGTCAGAAAGTGAAAGTGAAGGCAGTGGCATCTTTAATGGTGTAGATGAGAAAAGGCTGTCTAGACCACAGTACAAAACTAGTGTAACTGAGAATTTAATTGAACTCTTAGGTCTCAAAGTACAACCCTAGAGAGGCACTGAGACTCCTGCTAGCAAGGAAAAAGGAGATCCTGCTGCTTTCTGTCACCTTCTCAGCTGCGGTAGTTTGGCTTTGCGTGGGGTGAACCACTGTGCCCAGTTCATGCTCCTTTCAGTGGGACATGCAGCAGTGTGAGTCTTCCCTGCTCGCTGATCAGTCCTGACCTGTCTCAGGTCTCTGATAAGATAGAAAAGATCCATAACATTTGTTAGCTTTCACGCTAAAGACTCAAGTCCTGGACCATGGTAGAGTTGATTCTGACACTCTGTCAAAGAATCATAGAATGCACTGCGTTGGAGGGGACCTCTGGAGGTTCCCCCTGCAGTATACAGTAAGCAGAGACATTCCTAGCTACATCAGATTGCTCAGAGCTCCATCAAGCCTGACCTTGATTGTCTCCAGAGACTGGGTTCTTCACCTTCCTGGGCAACATGTTCCAGTGTTCCACCTCCCTCATAGGAAGTAACTTCTTCCTAATAATCCAATCTAAATCTACTCTGGTTTAAAACCAATGCCCCTTGTAAACAGTCTCTCCCCAACTTTCTCATAGGCCTCCCTCAGGTACTAGAAAGCCACTATAAGATCTCCCCAGAGTCTTCTATTCTCCAGGCCAAACAACTGCAATTCTTTCAACCTATCTTCATAAGAGAGATTTTCCACTCCTCTATCAGGTGTGTGTCCTTGTGTTGAGGTCCCCAAAGCTGGATGCAGGACTCTAGATGAGGTCTCACCAGAGCAGAGTGACAGAATCACATCTCTTAATCTGCTGGCCACAG
This sequence comes from Semnornis frantzii, assembly GCA_013399775.1. Taxonomy (NCBI): domain Eukaryota; kingdom Metazoa; phylum Chordata; class Aves; order Piciformes; family Ramphastidae; genus Semnornis; species Semnornis frantzii. The sequence goes on from VWYK01100119.1 coordinate 3,784, forward strand.
TTCTTTTGATGCAGCCCAGGAAGTTCTTGACCTTCTGAGCTGTAATTGCACATTGTTGGCTCATGTCCAGCTTTTCATCCAGCAGTACCCCCAAGTCCTTTTCTGCAGGGCTACTCCCTATCACATCCTCCCCCAACCTGTATTGATACCAAAGATTGCCCTAACCCAGTTTCAGGACCTTGCACCTGACCTTGTTGAACTTTGAGTTTCACTTGGACCCACTTCTCTGGCTTGTCTAGGTCCCTCTGGATGGCATCCTGTTCTTCTGGCATATTGACTGCACCACTTGTGTCATGTGCATATTTGCTGAGGGTGCACTCAATGTCTGTATCCCTGATGAAGGTATGAAGCAGCACTGGTCCTCGTACAGACCCCTGAGGGGCACTGCTTGTCACCCATCTCCATATGGACATCAAGCCCTTAACTGCTGCCCTCTGTATGCAAGCATCCACCAAACAGTCCACCCATTGGATCCATATCATCCCAGCTTAGAGAGAAGGGTGATGTGTGGGACCACGTCAAAGGCCTTGCAGAAAGCCCAGAGAGATGACATCCATAGCTCCATAGCTCTTCCCTTGTCCACTCTTGTAGTCACAAATGATCAAGTATTGCATTGCCTCAGGTAGGGCTGTCTATTTCATGTCTTAAGAACTTATCATGGAGGCACTCTAGAACTCTGCTGGATTGCCTACAGCTCAGTGTTGCTTTTCCAACTGATCTTAGTGATTGAAATCCCCCACTAGGATGACAGCCTGTGAGCACGATGCCTTCTGTAGCTGGAGTAAGAAGTCTTTATCAGCAGGCTTTCCTTGGTCAGACTGTAGCAGACACCAACCACAAGGGTCACCTTGTTGCCTTGGTCTCTTAATACCTACCCATAAGCTTTCAACAGATATACAGTAATTAGAATAAAGAAAACCTGACACGTACTGTAGCTACTTAACTGCTGATCCTTTTTCAGTAAAGTCCACCTTATGGAGATCCTCCCTTAGTTTGTGCCTGCATGGTTGTAACTCCAATGGGGTGGCGACTGCAGGACTCCCGCTTGGGAGAGTTCGGTATTGTCGCAGAGGATCTGAAAGAGGAGCATGAACCATGGTATGAAAGGGAGAATGCAGGGTTACAATCTGGTCAGTCAGCAACCAGAATAGTTGTAGTGCGGTCTTGCTTCTCCCTTCTGCCATGCAGAAGGACACACATTCACCTCTGGCCAGGCATGTCACCGTGAAACCCATGACCTGGCCATTCCATTTGTGCTTTCCTGGGGCACGTGAATTAAAATGGGGGAAGACTGCAGAAAGTGCTACAAGAGTGATATTATACACAGTGTAAGATCAATTGTGTAAATAGAACCAAAGTCTAATCTTGGGAAGCGTGGATGGGCATTCTGCTTGAGACTCTGTGTCTTCTGAATTCTCCAGCTTTTCCTGGAAGGGAATTACCTGTAATCTCTTAAAACATCCCACAAGAGATGAAGGTTTGCCCAATGCTAGTCATTCAAAATGCTTCAGAGAGGGAAAAATGCAAGCAGCTGATCCATCAGGAACAGCAATGATAGTTTTTGGTAATGAGCCATTATTGAAGTTCAATAATAAGTATATTAAGAAAGGAATATGACTTGAAAGAAACCAAAACATTATGTGAGACATTGCTTTGTCTCCTGTATTTTATATTCAAATACAGTTTTACCTCTCTACCATATTAGCAGAAACTAGAACAACCGCAAAAAAATAAAGGAAAATAAGCAAAATAGTTGACATTTTCAATCTGGATGTCCAAACTTTGACAGCTCTACCTACAACAGGCGCCTAAATTAAAATATCACTTTTCAGCTTAATCTACTGTGTTGCTAAAGCAGTGGAGAAGTGATGTTGCTGGATTTTCATGATATTGCTGGTTCAGTTTCTAATGTCGTTCCAGCTAGTGCTGGGTGGTTAATGCCTCTCTGATACCCTCCTTGCAGAGAAGGCACTTGCAAAGTCCTTGGATAATGGAGTATGTTTTGGCTACAAGAGACTATCGCTTGATTTAATCAGCTGGGGATGCCTGAAGGAGAATCATAGAACTGTTTTGGTTGGAAAACACCTCTAAGATCATTGAGTCCAACCATAAGAGAGGCAAGTGAAGCTTCCCATGGCCTGGCCCTGTGCCTCACTCCTGACAACTCTATCAAGATGCTGTGTTGGGACACAGTTGCTACTTCATGTCAAACACCTGATACCATTCTGGTTAAATAAATCTCTGTGAGGAAACATAGTCTTCTGGGAGAGTGGCTGGCACCATGTCAGTGAGTAAATCCTCATCTGATAGGAATTGGTGAAGTCGTGCTGATGTCAGCAGAGCTGAGCTAGATTGCAACAGCTAAGCACCTCGCTCCATCTCCATTGGATTGCTGATAGGTAGGTTAACAGGGCAGGGAAGCCAGAAGGGCAGTGTGGGATAACCAGCAGCTCCTACAAGTCTCATCTTTTCCCAGGGACCCACGGTTTGGATACTGCATCTCTCAGCTCTCATGACTGCAGCAGGATTTTGAATCACCTTTTCTTCGATCTGAAGACTGTGAAGCTCAGGGCAGTTTGTTTCTGAACTAAAAGGAAAAGGGACTGCAAATGATTTTTCCTCCCTATCACCAGGAATATAGTTAGGGTGGGAGGTTACCTTATTAAAAATTTTATGTCTATAGTGTACTTTGCAATTACATACAAGGAATTGCCATCCTCCATGCTAACACCTGTCATTAGCAGGGTGCTAAGGAAGAGCAGGGTGAAACAATGTAGGCTTGCTTCCACATTAGCTTGACCACAGGGGAATCCCTTCCTGAGGGTGGCTCTGATTCTGCCTCACCAGTGAGCAAGGCATTAGACCACTCCAATTGGACTTGGATTCCTGCACTAATCTTCTTCAACAAGGAGGAGACCAGGAAAGCACAGCTCTACAATAAGCAGGACCTATTGCATTCTGCCTAGTAGCCTCCCTGTTGTCTGAGAAATTAGTTAAACTAGCAGGGAGTGAATTTTATCTAAACTTCACTTTACCCATTGAAAATAGTTTCCCAGGCACCTCTGCCCTTTGGAGGCAGCAGAAAGCCCCCACCACGCTCTCATTGCTCAAAATTCAGCTCCAGCTACTGCTGCCAACTTTTTTTTTTTTTTTTTTTCTCCCTTATTTTCCCTTTCTAGGTTGAGGTCTTTAATAATTTTGTTTCTCTTTCAACCTAGACTCCAGCCTGGGAAAAACAAACCTGCTAGCCTCGCAAAAACCAAACACACACGGCCCAATTACCAGCTTCCCCACTGTTCCTTTGGGCCGGCTGGTATTCTCCCTGCCTTTGTTTGGCTGCCTGCTCCCTTCCTCTGAGCAGCTTCCTTTGACTCCGCTCCATGCAGCTGGGCAGAACAAGATACAGCAGGTAAACTGAGGAAGGGCTATTGTCCAGCTGCCCCTCACGGGTGGACTGCTGTGGTTTATCTGCCAGCAGAGCTTCAGACAGGCATACCTCTGTGAAGAGCTGCTTCACTTTCTAATGAGGGGGAAACGTGATGTTCCTTTGCACTTAGAGTGCTCATGCAAGGGGAAGGCAGCATTCACGTGTCTCAGGGCAGTAGACCATGTGTCATGGTTTGGGTGCTGGTTTCAGCTCTGACTGCATAGCTGTTGTCTGTCCAGCAGCTAATGCCTTGGCTGGAATTCATTCTGACAGCCTTGAGAAGAACTGGGGAGGATGGATGAGGCTGCTTCCAGAGCCATGTGATCCTGCAGCTCTCCAGGACAATAGGATGCATATGACAGCAGCACTCTCTGAGGACCTGGCCTGGCTGTCCTGAGACAGGGAGATGTTGATGGGAGAGTTGGCAGAGATGAGTTGATGCTGGCCCCCAGCAATGCTGGAATGCAGGATAGTTGTTCACCACAGCAAGGTCTTGAATCACACCACCACTAGGCTCACCCTCTGCAGCTGAGGGGTATCCATCTCCCATTTTATAGGAGGTCAAAGTGTTCTTCAAATGCACTGTCCCAGGGTGAGGAGGAACGACCAGTCCTATGTCTCTTTCTCAGGCAGCACTAGCTTATCCCTCTGTTCCAGCCACTCTATCTTGCTGTCACCTGAGTGCCCACGAAGTTCCAAACTGTGCATGTGATGGCAGCTGATGCCAAGGACTCTTAAGTTCACAAGTACATCTGTGTGGTCCTCCAGCCCTAGGATTGCCTGCTCTTGCCTGTCTGTCTGCAGTTGCTTATGCAGGGTAGTCCCAGGCAGGCTGCCTAGGATGCTGAGCTTGGGCACCCTCTGAGGCTACCTGGTAGGGCCAAATCCATGCCAGGGTAGCACTGATGAAGGCAGTGCCAAAGACACAAGTTTACAGTTAGGTGGATGAGTCCTGCTGACTTCAGAGTGGCACGAGGGTAAGAAGCGTGGGGTGCACAGCTGGCCACTGGTACCTGTCCTTGAGAGCAGGATGCTTCAGGACATATGGTGGATGCCCTGAGACAGTTGTAAGCATGCACAGCAGCTGCAGGTCTGCTCTTTGAGACAGTAACTAAAAATCAACTTTGAAGGGTGAGAACTGGAAATGAAAGCTCTTCCCCATCTTTCATTACCAGGGCTGTGGCTACAGGGACTTCAGTTCACCAAAGATTTGCATGTGGGGAGGGAGCTGGTGAGAGGAGCACTGAGGAGAAGCTTTAAAGTGAATTGTTGGAACATATCTCCATGTCAGTGCTCAGTTTATAAAACAAATTCTTTGGGCAGGTGCTTGAATTCACAGCCTCTTTACAGGGAATTTATCAGCCCCAGGAATATGCTGGTTAAAAAAAACAAAACAAAAAAAAAAAAAAAAAACAAAAAAACAACCACCCCACAACTATGGCCCTCAGCTGCTAGGAGGGAAAAGCTAATCATCTAAACTTTACGGCGGGAGAGGTGCAGCTGTCAAAGCAATAAGGTAAATGAGTCTGAGGCTGAAATGGTTTTTGCAGCAGAACTCTGCTCCCTGCTAAATAGGGGAGATTGAACTATAGCACCATTCCACTATTCCCTGGTAATGCACCATTTTGGGGCTGACTGGGTGGTCTTAAGTCCATTGCCACAGTGGCTATATCACTGATACCAATCAAGGCCCCGCAGCTGAGACCCTGAGTGACCTGCTTCAGCAGCTTTTTTCAAATCCCAATTCACTCATTTGTGTGGGATGCTTTTCTGCTACTTTATTTATGGGATTACATAAATGAGCCATTAAAAATGTAAATCTTCAGAACAGTTGAATAATAAAGATTTAAACAATAAGCTCAGGGCGGTACAGTACAGAAACTTCCCTGAACCAGCAGTGCTGCACCATCGTGGCTATGGCAACAATAGCAGGCTGGGGGAAAGAGAGAGCAAGGAGGAAAATAAAACATCCCGGCATTGTTACAGTCACTGGCACCACAGAAAGATTAGGGATTTTTTTTTTTTTCAGAGTATTAGAACAATAATGAAGATGTGCCATTATGCACCACAGAGACAACCATGCCATCCCTCACATAGTGCAGGTGTCAAAACAATCAGGCTGGCCACAGAATTGAGTTTAAGTGAAGTTTGTCCCACCTCACCACAAAGCTTTTAACCCTTCTTGGGCCAGAGCTGGCTACAGATATGCCATGGATAGTGCTGCCTATTTTCTCCTCTCCCACGCTGTTAGCATCTAGTCTTAGCATCTTTCTGCATCAGCAGTGGCAGCAAAACTGTACACTAAGGTACCTTAGTGAGGAGCAGTTTGCTGCAGGCTTTGTTTGTCTTGCTTATATCATGCTAAAGAACCTGGTGAGGCAATAACACAGTGAAGAACTGTGCTGAGGTCTACTTAAGTCCCACTGCAACCTTCCTTCTTTCTGCAAAGGATAAAATGATGGAAGTAGTTTCTCAGCTCTGTTAAACTCAACATTTGTGAGATGAAATAGCAGATTCTCCCTGTACAGCTTCGTGTTTTAGGTGTCACGTACTGACCTTCGCATGACAACTCTAGTGAAGAAGACTGAGATTCCACCAGCATTTAAGATGTGCACACCTTGAAGACAATCTCTGAGACACAACGGGTATCTCTCTAGAAGCAGATTACAGCATGTGGTGCACTAGTTTAATAAGCCTTTCCTAATGTTTGGTTCTGCAAACTGAGTAGGGATTTTTTTTAATCATCAAATCTGGGAGTTTATCTGGGAGAGTAAATCTGGGAATCACAGAATCATTCCTGTTGGAAAAGACCCTCAGGATCACCAAGTCTAACCAATATCCCTACTCTACAAGGTTAACCCTAAACCATATCCCCATGCATCACATCCAAATGACTTAAACACATCCAAGGTTGGTGACTCAACCACCTCAATGGGCAGCCCATTCCAATGTCTGACCATTCTTTCTGTGATTTTTTTTTTCCCTAATATCCAATCTAAACCTACCCAGTTTCAGCCTGAGGCCATTCCCTTTTGTCCTATCAGTATTTACCTGGGAGAAGAGGCTAGGACCAACTTCTCCACAACATCCTTCCAGGTAGCTGTAGACAGCGATGAGGTCTCCCCTCAACCTCCTCTTTTTCAAACTAAACAGCCGCAGCTCCTTCAGTTGCTCTTATTAAGATTTATTCTCCAGACCCATCACCAGCTTTGTTGCCCTCCTCTACTCTCTCTCCAGCACCTCGACACCTCTCTTATATTGAGGTGCTCGAAATACTCAAGGTGTGGCCTCACGAGAGCCAAGTACAAGGAGACAATCACCTCCTTACTCCTGCTGGACACAGCATTTCTAACACAAACCAGGATGCCATTGACTTTCTTTGCCACCTGGGCACACTGCTTGCTCATACAGAGTTGCTTGTTGATTACAACCCACAGAATTTACATACAATTACGCAATAAATTAGGGAACTTATATAAAAGACATATTAACTCCCTTCTTCAAAGATCACCACTCTCTGGACTTTAATCTTTCTAACCTAAAGACAAACATACTCCACCACATTAATTCCTACTCTGTAAGAAGAGGAAGGCAGGGACCCAGTGTCCACTGCTGCCCAGTGAATCATGACTCGCTCACAGAAAAGATGATCCCACCGAACTTGAGCTGTGATTATAGGTCTGACCATGATGAAAATAACTGCATTCAGCTACAGTATTTTTAACCCTCTTGGCTTGTGAAACTTGCAAATTAAGTGCTGGGGCAGGGGGAGAGGAAGTTAATTTTTTCTGTACAGAGTTACTGTGAATACATGCTAGTGAAAACTAGCAGTGAAGTTGTCTCATAGTCTCTGTTATCCTTGAAGTTCAACATCCTTTGTCAATTCTTGATATATTTACTTTCTGAAGACTATTTAAAGTAGTGCAGCAATGTCATCGTAATTTTCCTAGCAATATTGAAGCTGCCGTCATTCAAATGCTGGGGTTGAAGTTGGAAACCACCTCTGGAGGTCACCTGGCCCAAACCTCCTGCTTGAATAGGGCCACCTAGAACTGGTTGCCCAGGACTGTGTCCAGACAGCTTCTGTGAATCCCCAAGGAGTTATAATTATGTCTCCAAGCATCCTACCATTACATTATTGCATTGTGAAGATCCGTTACTGGTGCAGTTTATATTCATAAACAATACGACTGATTTCACTGTATGCAGACAATGGACATCATAAAAGCATGTCAACACACCCCAAAGTGTTTTACCTGCTGTAGGGGGAGAGGAAGAATTCCTGGAAGTGGAAATAGGCAATATTTATGGAATACAGTAATATCAGCTATGCTTGCATGTTGACATTTATTTTCTAAGTGGTGATTCTCCCAATGGGGTTATATGTTTGGGGAGGTGAAGACGGAAAACTTTGCTTGGCAAAGTAGAGAGGTCACAAGAATGCAACACAAGAACACCTTTGCTTTGGTAAGGAAAATCTAGATTGTATGAGTCTTTTTGAGATCACTGGATTTATCTCAGGGCAGTGTTGTGATTTTAGGATAGATAGATCCTGCTGTCAGTCAGAATAGTGAATTTCATTGTATTTACAGATGCTCTTGCCTGATTGTGATAGAAACAAGTGGTTACAGTATTGGTTTGTGTGGCTGTGGGCACTAAGAAGGCAGGTGATGGACTGCGACCCAATCCATTCCTACAACAGAGTGATCAGCCATACCTGCTCCAGGCCAGCTGCCTGTCCTTGCCTGAAGTGCTCTTTCATGGGAGAAGATGGATGTGATGCACATCTGAAAAACATTCTGTGTTGCATTCAGTTTCTACATCCATTTGCCTGACTTGAGTCTTAAGCAAGCAAACCCATGCAACAGGCGCGGGATACAGGGTGCTGCAATCAAAAAAAAAAACAGCTTTATGCAGTGCCACGTACAGAAGAGGTGCACGCATTGGGCAACCACTTCAGAAGTCCCCACATCAGTTTTTCCACCTCTGTGCACTCAATGAGGGGGCAGCACAGGGGAGTGCTGGCCTGGGTTAATGTGTCATGTACATGTTCAGACTTCTAAGATATTGTGGCCTGATTGATCTGGGTCCAGGTCCATAAACATATTTAAAGAAGTAGTCATGAGCTATGATCCTGTTTGCTTCAGAGAGATAGCTGAATGTTAATTTTAACCTTTTCAATCTGAAAGTAGGTGCTTCACAGGAAATAGGGAATGCAGAACATCAGCCACTCCATCATCCTAATGTACATTGTTTTCTTCTCTCTTTATTCCACATCAGCTTAATTCACTCATTTCTGAGAAGGGACAAAAAAAGTTGATCCTGCAGTAATTGCAGTTGAAGAGATCTTTCCAGTTTGTTATCTATGAACTCTGTATGGCCAGTGATTCTAATCCCCGTTCTGATTCTTACTGGTGTGACTTGTAAGCATGAGGTTAACTACTTGAGAGAGTCCAACACAGAGCCACAAAGATGATTAAGGGAATGGAACATCTCTCTTATGAGGAGAAACTGAGGGAACTGAGGCTCATTAGCATGGAGAAGAGGAGACTGAGGGGTGACCTCATCAATGTTTATAAATATGTAAAGGATGAGTGCCAAGAGGATGGAACCAGGCTCTTCTCAGTGATGCCCAATGACAGGACAAGGGGCAGTGGGTGGAAGTTGAGGCATAGGAAGTTTCATGTAAACATGAGGAGGATTTTTTTTCACTGTGAGGGTGACAGAACACTGGAACAGGCTGCCCAGGGGGCTTGTGGAGTCTCCGTCTCTGGAGATACTCAAACCCTCCTGGATGCATTCCTGTGTGATCTGGTATAGGTGATCCTCCTCTGCAGGGCATTTGGACTACATGATCTTTTGAGGTCACTTGCAGCCCCTGACATTCTGTGATTCTGTGAACTGGTAAGCTCCCCTGGCCCAGGGTGCTGCCTTCCCCAGGACTTGACTGGGTAAGTAACTGCAGCAACTGTCAGTTGTTGGGCAACATCAACTCAGTCCTGGTATTTCCACTGTCAAATTACTCTAATGGGTCAACACTGTGGTTGCACTCCAGCCTGGCTAAGGCTGAATCCATGTGGCATTGTGGGACATGTCCTCTGATGTCATAGCTCTGACTCCACTCCAGAATGGAAAAGCAAACTAAACCAGATTCCAGACTGATTAACGACATCCCATTTGCAGGGAAAAAAATCTCTGTTTGGACTACCAGATTTGGTTATTGATGGTTTTGAGTATTATACCATTCTTTCAGTTTCTATATGGGAGCAAATGATTTTACTTTATTTCCAAAGCCGGTAAAAAGATAGCCACAATCTTCATTGGCTTTTCCTGCATCTCACTGACAAGTCAGGAATTGGACCCTGAAGATAGTAGGACACAAGGCTGAGGAAAGTCTGGTTTACACAAATAACAGGTTTACGAGGTGGAGAGCACAATGCATTAGTTTCCCAGTAACTCTTCTGTCTAAGTCAGACTGCAACCTTTCTGGTATCATCAAAGTAGTTCTCCTCCTAGTTTCTGCTGTCACTAGTACAGAAGGAAGTTTTCAGGTCCTGTCTAAATTGAAAACTTTCTTATGATTTAAAAGTCTGTGCCCTCACCAAGAGTGAGGGAAAGGGAGAGTAAGTTTTTTAATGATCTGACACTGAGGAAGCTTTTCTTCTTCAAGCAGGATCTGATACCAACCTTCAGGTCTTTGTTGTGCCAGTGTTGGCAGGATCTCCTTTCTCCTGCCCCATCTTGCTTCTTCTCCAGGCAGCTGGAAGGCACTGCAGAGGATCAGCTATGGAAAAATCATTTACGCTGCCATCCTGGATTGTGGAAGCTCATAAAAATATGAGCTTCAGTGGAGGAGAAAGATCAGCATGACTGTCTCCTCTAGGAAATACTTGAGGGAAAAGAAAAGCCAAATTTCATTTCTGGCTTTATAGAAGGGAAACTCTCCTACAGCCTTCCCGATGTGCTACATTTTAGGTTCTTTGACTTGTATTTAAATGGAAATGGAAGCTCTCAACAAGTTCAGAGTCCTAGGTTGGAGGTACGTATCAAGACAGGTCTGCGAGTCTCTTGAAGTCTTACTGCAGAAGCAGGAAAGTTGGAAGAGGAGCTGGTGGGAACACAGGGCTTGCATCCATGTCCCAAGGTCCTTGGAGAATTCAGGCCAGCCCTGGCCTTGGGACTGGCTGTGTGAAGTTGGAGATTGGGAAGAAGGGCTAGTGCTCTCCCCTGCTCAGAGCATGGTAGCAAGTTGCATCAGCCCCAGATGTGATTCGTCTTTGCATCATCTCAGGTAGAAGTGTAATTGCTGCCTAATTGAAACGGGAATGTCCTGTGCTTGCCTAATGCCAGTGTGAAGACTCACCACAGCCAAAGACCATAAGAGCTCCTCTGCATCTTCCAGGTGGAAAACTTGCTACCAGGGTCAATGCGATCCTCACTTTTTTACTTGTTTCAGGTTAAAAATGCAAATTAATATATGTAGCTCTTTTTTGGGGGGAGGGGAGAAACGAAGGATGAAGGATGAAGGTTGTCTTTCAGCTTCACCAATGCCTGGGTGAGTCAGTCCTTTCACTACAGCCCTGAGGTTAGCAAAAAGCATGACCATGAAATAGCAGAAAATTGAACTGCCTTTGTAATCAGTAGCTTGAAGGAGCCTCTCCAGGAACTATTATTGCCATCCTCATGCCTGTGTCAGTGCATCTGTCTCTATTTCTGTACTGGGACTGCAGAAGACAGACAGGAGCTAAGGTTGGTGAAGCCCTTGCCACTCAGTTAAAACATGGTCAGGTAAAAATTGGGGTCTCCTGGTGAAGTTGCAGCAGCCACGGCTAAAGGATGATCTGAGGCAGGTGCATGTACAACAGTTTGCGGAGAGCGAGAGTGTCTACCACAGCCGGGAAATAGGAGAAGCCTTTGGAGCAGCAAACCTTTCTGACCCAGAAAGAGACAGACAGCTTCTGAACTTGAAGTCTGCAGCTTCTGTTTCAGGTCTGGGGAAAAGCCCCTAACACCTGAAAGTTTTTCTTTATTTATTAATCTTTATCATTATTTATTGGTCTAATAAAAAGCTTCCACCGCACTGACATATTCTTTCTTGCTCATTTCTTGGTTTTTTTAACCTGTTTGCCTCCAAGTGAAAGTTATAATTTGATGCCTCAAATAAAGCTGGATTTTTTTCCTATAAACCACAAATATAATTGCAGAAACAATGTTGACTATCACCACATGCTGGAAGGAGAAAAAAAAGAAGGGAGGCGGGGGGAAAGAAAAAAAAAGCAAACTAACTGGTGTGAATTCAAAGTGAAAATGAATGGAGTCTGCCTCATTCATAAATGTCATAGGAGACCTGTTAAAAAGGCAAGCCTGTCATCCCAAGGCCAGCAGCTGTTGTTATGTTGAACAAAATGGATACAAATGGGTATTATTTTAAAGAGAAATGCTTAATCCCAGGCCTAACAAGCGCACTGTCCTCTCTGTAACCCTGTGTCAGACAAGCCATGATCTCCAGTAGAGGGCTTGATTGCACAGGAAATAAAATTCCCTGGCTGTGCCCTACCAAACCGACAAACAGGCTGGCAATGTTTGAGTTACTATGGCAATCACAAAATAGGAAAGCCTTTTCTTCTTTTCCCCATCTCTGCATGCAGCCGCAGGCTGCTCCTGAATAGCTCACATCTGCAAAAAGTTTTAACACGGTACTCAGATAAAGAAAAGGATCCCAAAAATGGGCATTGACCCGTCTCAAAAAATGTTGCAAATTTTATATACAAGAATTGGGGAGCTGTGCCACTTTGCGCAGGTTATGTCATAATGTGAACAAAAAGGGATAAAAGCTGATGAAGGCTTTTGCTGTCAAATATGGAGAGAGGGGAAAAAGCAGAAGTAAATGACAGCTTTAATGCAGATGTAAGAAGAAAAGTCAAAGATGGGTGACAGAAAGTTGCTGGTCAATGAATAAGGGAAAAATTTTGAACACAAAAACCAGACAAAAGAGTAAAATACAATAAAAATCTCACTATAGAGAATACTGAGAAAAGTCCCAAAAGCACAGTGAGCAAAATCTTGGAGCTATCAAACCATGTGAAACGGACATGTGGTTCTTTAGAGTGGCCCATTTCAGGCATTAATAGCTCCCATTATAAAGAGGGAACCTGATCTCTGGCCTGGAAAGCTTTCAAGAAGCAGACTTTTTACAACAAAATTGAAAAGCAAAACAAAACTGAACCTTTCTGCCTTGCACAAATTAACTAAGTTTTTGGTCTTTCTGGGCAAATTTAGTCCCACATAATGAACTGTTACTCATTTTTACCATTTTTCCTTGGGCAAATGCTTTCTGGTAATGGGGAATAATTACGTATTTAAATGGAGATTTTGTTTCTGGCAGATCTAATGATTATTCACTTTCTGACATAATGCTTTCCACCATTAAAATGTATTTATTGTTGATAATGGAAACTTACCTTTACCAAGAAGCTGATTTTTAACCACATGATTTAGATGCCTGTTTATAATATGTGACTGTGTGTTAAGTGCCCATCAGTGTCAGCAGACTATAAAATCCCTGTGAGAGAAAAGGTATGAATCCAGAATTTAACATACAGATCTGCTGCTTTGAGCTAGTTTTACTTTGGATGTCTGGATTTGTGGTGTGGGACCTGGAAAATGCCACCACCACCTCCACAGATGGTAGCTCCATCTCATAAGAGGGTTCAGTAAGATTAAATTTACTCTTAATTTCTTCTTAATCTCAGGTTCGATTGACACGTTATAGCTTCTGAAAGTATCATTGCACTTTAAAAGCTCTTCCTGACAGGTCACATTAATCACTAGTGTCTGAGAAAGGCTTAATGTGGGGAAATGAATAAAAATGGCATAAACAGTTAGGGAAAAAAAAAAAAAAAAAAAAAAAAAGTCCAAAGGGCCGAAAGAAACCCCAAATCCAGTAAAAGTGGGACTGCATTATACATTCATTGACTCTTGTTCTTTTGGGGGTGTTTGGGTATGAAAAGAAAGAGACAATAGAAGACAATAGCGGTACCTTATCAAAGTTCATTCAAGCAGCTATTTCAAATACTTTTAACGGCTTGTCACTGGGTCTTGCAACTCTCTGAGAGTCTAAACACTCTGTCACATTTGTGTACTAACCACTTAAAGTGCTGCTAAAGCCTTTTGACCTGGACTGACTCTCCTTTATCTAGGTCAAAATGCAAGGCAAAGCCTTTGTATTCCACGGCCTTCATTAAATTCATTGATTTGACCTGTATTTTAAAGACCAAAAGTCAAATGGAATGGGAAGTTAAAGTTCCCATACAAAATCTTCCACCGAGCACTTCACTGCCTCCTTGAACTATGTAACATTTAGAAAAGGCCATCTCACGGCCATTTGAAGTGTGGGCTATAGCTGGAGTGGCAGTTTTGTCCAGTTTTTTCAAGAGCATTGAAGGGATTCATCAGAGCTTTCCCTCTGTTAAATGAGGACAAAAAACTTGAAGCTTGCAGACGGTCCCACTGATCATTTTTTCTTCCTATAAGTCGTCTGTTTAACAGGTTCAGGAGTAGATGAATATATGAAATCTCTTTAGCACGCAAATAGACCAGAATGAGGTTTGGTGATGTACATTAGACTCTTGACATGCTCATAGTCAACTGCACTATCAGAGAAAAACAAACAATCAGCTTTTACACATCAGGAAATAAAGCCTCTTCTGCATCTGGACATGAAATTTCAGAGCTGTGTTTACTCTTCCTTGAAATACACCATAAAACTCAATGCCTTAGGAGAAAAAACATAAATTAAAATCTTCATTTAGTTTTTGACTAGGACTCAGACATCAAAAAGCTTGAAACTTGGGGATTTCATTCACCACTAATAAAGAGTACAGTCTTGGATGAAGAGATGTTTCTGCAGGTAGCTGACACAGTTGATGTGCGTCTGAGAAGGAAGAGACTGCTTCTAAACTGCCAGGGCAGTCCAAATTGGCCAAGGAGGCAAGTCCTGCACTGTGGGGATATGGGCAAATGCAGACGCCAAGGGCCTTGGCTTGCCTCTGGGATGCCCTTGTGCAAGGCTGGGGTGGGCTACTCCCCTTGTCTTGTCTGGCTGAGGTTCACGATTTTAAACAGCAAGAGTGGAGTGAAAGAAAAATAAATTACAAGTATGAAAGTAAACTTTAGCCAGGTGACACAGACCTTTATAAACAACCATGTGTGTTGAGAAGATCTGCAAGTTTACAATTTCAGTAAAGATGGTCATGGATGGTACAAGTGTTTGGCATGGCTTTCCACAAACTTTTTTCAAGACTGGCATTAGTAATGGGATTCAGCTGCCTAGAAAGTGTTATGTGACTGAAACATCATCTCTGCAAACATAAGGAAGCACAGAGGAATAGTGATGACAGGGCAGGAATCCTCATAACCTAACTGGAGAAAACCAAGATAACCTAACTGAGAAAATCTGCCCTTTCCAACCTGTCACGGCCCCATGTTAAGTCCCCTACTGAGAGGTTCCTTGCTGACCCTACGGAGTGAGAAGGTTAGTGGGTGTGGGATGTGGTATGGAAAGAAGGATTAAAATACTTTGGGACTGTACAAAACTTGCAGTGGAACCTGTAAGGGAAGGACTAAAGGTGGGGACAGAGAGGGATGGAAGTGCCTTGAGGAAACAAGTGTAGGAAAACAGAAAGAGAACGAAAAGGATGCATTGTGTCTGCTCATGTGCCTGATCCTTGCAGTCTGTCTCATCTTCTCATTAAACTTCATTTCTAGCTAGTTCCCTGGACATGAGGGCTCTGTGTCACTGTGTGTGCCTGAAGGGCCGAGCACCAGCCTTGTCTCCCCAGGTGCTGGCAACTGAAGCAGCTCTCAGATAGTCCTAGACACAAGAGTCAGGCACCTGGATAAGGACTTCTAGGTATTTGCACGTTGTACCAAATACTGGAGGCAAATCTCCCCCTTGCAGCCAATCAAGTGGCTTACTGACATTATCACTCCTGAGAGCTGGGGCAGCTCACGCATCCAGCTTGCACATCACTGAGCCACATGGAGTGACTTACAGACAAAGTGGACAAGGGATTACTGTGTTTCAGGAATACAGGTGACACTTACTGCTGAAGAAATCAGCTGGACCCTGAAGAGGGTAGCTCTCAGAGTATATCTCCACAAGATCTGGAGAAGCTAATTTTGTTTTCCAAAGACCTGACTCATTTTCCACATTTAATCTACCTGAATCTTGAGAACTGTTTACCAGCATGAGTAACTATGAAGTTAAAAGATGTAATGCAGTGTGGAGTTCAGAGACGTGGTGCTGAGAAGACAACAGAAAGAATGAGCAGAATGAAGAGGTGCTACAATGACATGTTTAGAATCCTGCTCAGCAACTGTTTGACTATTCCACCCTTTTCCTCTCTGAACACAGCTACTTGCTATTGGTCCCCTTGGAGCAACAAAGCTCTCAGGATATTTGAAATGGTTAAAATGCTTTCTCAGATGGTTCCAGCAAATTGTATCCAGCTCTGAGCTGATGCAAAACCAGGGTGAACCAAATGTTTTAATCCACAAAACATAAAATACAAAAAACAAACACATCAGCTCACGAGAGGATCGCAGATGGGTTTAAACATTCAAAAGAAAGTCCAGGAGCAGATAAAATCCTCTTCATCTACCAGTAGGTCTCTAAAAGAGTAGGTTTGACTTCTGTTTCTAAGTTCATGTGATTATGATTTTGCAAATCTCACCACGTAAAAGATGTAGAGGAAAGGTGTAGCAGAAAGAACACATAGAAAGCCTAGTAATGGCAGAAAGATTGTCTAGAAAAATGAAGGAATAAAGGTTTCTTTAGCTTTTGGACAAAATCTGTAGTTCCCAGAAAGGCCAATCTAACATCTTCCAAAAGCATAGTGTTCGTTCAGAAGAAACAATGGAAAACTTAATTAATAAAAGCCAACCCAGATCGAAACCATCCCTTTGAAACATTCTTTTTATGATTCCAATTTATTATGAAATCAAGATTCTGAAAGCTGGAACAGGATTCCTAACCAAGGCTAGTTTACTTGCTATTTTCCTTGGACATTGGGTTTTTTTAATTATCTCTGGAAGGATTGTGTTTGTCTTATTTACCATTCACCTATAGTGATTTGTTCGGTGATTGGGCAGTCTCTGGATTGCCTGCAGATTCCTTATCTATTGCTTTGTGCATTCCTAAGATGCTTTTTTAATGTCTTGGGCCATAACTGGTAACCTAGAGACTGTTTTTACTGATGTCTAATTGGGCAATTTCTGGAGCTTTGAAGATTCTCCAGATGACCCATTCCTACTGTGATTCTTCGTGGAGGAACATGTTTGCCAGAGGGTTTATGCCTGTGAACATCCTAGTAAACCATATTCTCCTTACATCTTTGGAAAGAAATGAGATGAAGTAGTATTTGAATGCCACCAAAGCAGACATTTTTGTATTTGGGAAAACACTTTCAAAAATCCATTTGGAGTCGTCAGTAGACAGAGCCATTCTAAACCAGTGTGTTTATTAAAGGAGTATTGTTCCAGGCCACCAAAGCAGAATAAAAGTAACTACAGGACCACATTCAGAGATGTGGGAAATATCTAGTCCATGGCGTGATTCCCCTTCCTTGCAGCCCATGGTGGTCCCTTTGCAGTGAGAGCTTCTTTTGAGCTTGGGACAGAGCAAGAAACTGTTGGGGCAGAAAATGCAGGTGAGCTTTTGAAAGATACTGCTGGATTGGAGCCCTCTACTTTGTCAGTGGCAGTAGGAGCTATTATGAGGAAGAGGACAGGAATTTTGCCATTCGCTGTGGTCCATTTTCACTACTGGGAGCCCCAGCCCCAGAGGTGTGAGCAGGAGGTATCTGCACAGAATTGTGAGTACCACCTCATGTGCCTACTGTCCATAGATGTGTCTAATCCCCTCGTGAACCTGCTGATACCAATTGGCTTTGCAACCTCTCATGGATATGATTTCCAGACGTTTGCTGCTAGCTGGTGTTTGCTCTAAGGCAGTCTCTCCAAGTTTCCTTGAATGCTCCCTGGTACTTGCATTAAGGAACTTGGTGACAATCAGTTTCATGTTTGTCTTACCCATGACCCTGATGATTTCATGAACTTTGTACATATGCACTCTGCCTTCTCTCTTCTAAACTGAGAATTCTCTACATAAAGTGGTTGCTTCAAACCATAGTTACTTTCATTGTCTTTTTCTGTATCTTCGGACTTCACTACATCCTTTCTGAGATGCAGACACAAACTCTCTACCCAATACTCAGTGTATGGAAGAAATAAGGTTTTCAGCCTCTCTTCATTCTAAAAAGAAAATGAATGTGAAGTTAGTTAAATGTAAACCACAACATTGCACTAAGTTTAAGAGGAATGTGATGTATCATGAACATCATAGTAACCTCACTAACACTGTCCTGTGAGTAGCCTTGGTCCAAACTAAGCTTCCAGTGTGAGTCATTTTGTCCGCATGCAATCTACCAGATGCTCTGATGGCTTCAGCACACATGGACTACCTCCCGAGGCTTAAAAATATGTGCTTGACTAACAACCCCCAAATACAACTGCATGATAAAGTCTCACACTCTTCCCAGGTGGGAAGGCTAAGCTTTTTCATCCATCTAAAATAACAGTTCTGATGTGTCTATTTATTTTAGTACTTGCTGTATTTACCTGGAAATTTGAGGTCTACAAGCTGTGAAGATTACAAGCAATTCAAACTATGTCTGTCTGAGGGACCAAAAGGAAAAGATAAAACTTCTAAGGCTCACTTTACTCCAAAGAACCACAGTCAGCATTAGAGGCACATTATGCCAATTCAAAACCGTGGCAGGTAAGTTTTCCTGCTCAAAGAACTTGCAACCAAAATGGGCAAGAGAAGAAGAAAGGGAACGGGAGCAGCGAAGTAAAGGGTGTGGGAATCAGAGTTGCAAAACCTGACTCTTTTCTGTCCACATTTATAGTTTTGGGATAAAGACTTTTGATACAAGAAAAGTATATTCAAACACTCCTGAATTTTCATCCCAACATCATCAGTCTCCTTGTCAAAGCATCTCTTTAGAAATGCTGATTTGCTCTCAGAATTTGCTGTGAGTATCCCATCACCATTTCTGTGTTACAGAAACACCCAGTGAAGCAACTTACTCAGGATGGAACCACAACTCAGACTGCTAACCCTCTTTGTCCAAAAACACAGCGCTGTCAGACCCAGTTCATAGTTTCCCAGGCTCAGGCATCATCTCAATGCTGACCAGTATGGTGGTGCAGCAGGGAAGTGACTCTTGTCCACAGCAGCCAGCAGCTACCCATCTGCTCTGCTGACATGAAGGCAAGGGTTACCATTGAAGCCAACCAGTGCTTCCCAGCTTGGTGGACAGCACATAGGACTGTACTAGTGGGAGGTGTCCCTGCCTATGGCAGGGGGTTGGAACTATATGATCTTTGAGGTCCCTTCCAAACTTACCGTTCTATGCTTCTATGATTCTATGACTGCAGTGGATGCAGTCACAGGGATAACTGTCACTGGTGCCTCTGGCTTTGCTGTGGGCTTTTACCAGTGTTGGCTTTTAGCTCTTTACAGACCTTCAGAACTTCCTCTTTCTCCTTGGTTTCACTTCTCTTTTTGGTCCCTCTCCAAGAGCGTATGATTGTACTTCTACAAACAGTGATCAACTGTACCAAAAAGGACTATCCTTTCCTCCTGCGTACCAATACATGAGGGAACACTTCATATTTTCAATGCAACAGCAATGTCACAGTGCTTTAATGCCAACATAAGTACCTGAAATGGTTGGTTTGGGCTCTGCTGCCATCGTGGAAGTCCCTGTAGCTCCTGCTGTCCTGTGCGCATCCTCCCTGACTGCCTGCAGCAGCTGGGATGAGGCCTGACAGATGCCATATAAACTCAGTGGCTGGTTATTTTACCTTGTCACCTTATCATTCACAAGGGGAAAGCGCCCCCCATGAAGTGCCCCAACAGGTGGGAGCTTCTAGCTCTTTGTATTAAGGAGTTCAGGAGAGTTGTTTTAATCAGCTGAATGGCCACGTCATCTAACAGCCTTGTTTGCCAAGCTGCCAGCGTGCAAGTGGCACGAAGCATACCAAAACCTAATGATGTACTACCAACATCCATGCCAAAGACAAGGCCATTTAGAGCAGAGAGACAAGCTGAGTTAGCATAAAAGAAGAGGCATCAATCACCATCCCCCAAGACAATGGCGATAATTTAATGGCTGTTTTTTAAGAAGAACTGACACTATACAAAGATTGAGGAGAAAGGTCTTGTAGGCTTCACCTGCAGCTGAGAGCTATTTGTTCTCATTGTGCCAACCAGAGCGAGGTTTGAAATGGCAATTTCTGCAGCTGGCATCATATGCATCAAGTTATGCTTGCAACTAAGAGTTTAATTTAAATTGCTAGATTTTCTGGCTCAGGCTGTTATTAGTCAAGCTTGAGGGACTTTACTAATGAATTAACATGCTGTTGAATTTTAATCTTAACTACACAGTTCTATAGCATTTTTTTTCTTCTGTTAAAATGATTTTATCTTTCACAATTATTTTCCAATTATGATCTACTAATACAATAATAATAATAATACTAATATTACAATCTACTAATTCTACAACACTTTTTCTATCATATTCATGTAGATGGAAGTCGGACTTAGGACAAGAATTTCCAAACCTTTCTTATTTACCTGAGTTGTATCCACATCCTAAAGGACTCTATTTTGACTCTATTTTGTTTTTAGGAGGGGTGAATCAGCACAGGTATTCTTACACATGGTATAAGATGATTCTACATAATCAAATCAAAAGTATCCAGAGAAGTCATCATAACAGATTCACTGTGAAAGGCAAAAACAAACAAACAAACAAA
>VWYK01100119.1:24166-40401 GCA_013399775.1 Semnornis frantzii
AAAAAAAAAAAAAAAAGAAAAAAATGGGAAACTATCAGAATAAGGCTGGAGGAGTTTGTTTTCAAGCAGTCTTTCAGTCCAGACTATTGCCACAAGACATGATCACCCTTACCTGTCACATGGAAGTTTCTTCAAGCTGTTCTTACACATTTCTCGCAACAGAAGCACACATTTCTCTAGTAAAGCTCCACTCCTTCGGTGCCCATGACATTAAGAGTTCTTTCTAGTGTCTTATTGAAACTTCCGCAATGTACTTAAGTATGTTCTTTCTTGTCCTATATAGGCATGAGGAGCATTTTGCTCCTTCTTTGTAGCAGTTCTTGATGTATTTGAAAAATGTTGTCAGGAAATCCCTGACATACACTAGAACAATCTCATTTTTTTTCATTGCATATCACACTTTATGGACTTACTGTCATTCTCCTTGTCCTCCTCTAGTCTCTGTTTTGCCTGCAGCTTTCCAGATGTGCAGGCCTCAGACTGAGTTCCAGCACAACATGGACCCAGCCTGAGCAGGAAGAGAATATTAGCCAGGATCCAGTGCAATCTGTAGCTCTCCTTGCAGATATTTGAATAAACATTTCCTGTTTTGCCTGAGAGCTACCTGAGGTCTCAGCATAAACAACAAATTTCAGGTTTTGCAGCCTTCAAGGAAAGTGTAGAAAGGACACTAAAGTGCTTTGAAACAAGCTATCTGAGAAACCAGCATTACTCGGGTTCCTACAGCAAGATTCAACTGAGACAAGTCCCAGAAGTATTTTAGTTTACCTGACAGCTCTCAGTTTCATGACTACCTGCTCTTCTGAAGGCTACAGTTCATACTTCGAACTGAGTCTTTCCATTTTCTCCATCAGCTCTGTCCTGTGCTCTGGAAACTCTTGCTAGTGATAGCTACTGAAACACAGAATCACAGAACTTTAGAGGTTGGAAGGGACCTTCAGAGATCATTGAGTCCAACCTCCCTGACAAAGCCAATGAGACAGCAAACCTCTTCAACCATCCTGAATGATTTCTAAAGATTTTTTTTTTTCAAAGATGCTTTCATTCTTTTCAGATTTTGACATCCGTTTCTAGTCCGCTTTTCCAAACTCCTCTAGCAAGAGCTTCATGAGGATGATGGGCCAGGGAGCAAGCTCTATTCATCATCTGCTCTGATGTGGCTGTGGACATCCTGCAGGGCTTACCAGTCAGACTCGTGAGGCTCAGCATACTGACACTCTCATCTACAGTATTGTAACAGTTTAAGAGCAAATGCTCTATTTTGGTTCTAAATTATAAGCAAGAGAGAGGAACTTTCTGGACATTCTTTTGAATATAGAGTGAATAAGCAGGGCACTGGTTGTGAAGGGAAAGGAATTATAAAGTCTATATCATTCATTGGTTTGCTAAGGGGAATAAAACAGCAATGTATAAATAATTTCTCACTCTTTGTTCCTTTTGTCTTCTGCCTTCCACCTCCTCCACTGCTCATCTGTGTGTAAGTGAATGGTAACTTTAACTGACTGGCTAACATGTGAGATCTTGCTGGTTTTCTATCTGGAGGGAGAGAAGAAGATGGCATTGGCCCCTTCTGGGCTTTTCTTTGTCCAGGGGGGAAGATTTGATTTCTATATTATTTCTAAATTGTATATAATTGTAAATATATTTTATATATATACTTGTAAATTTAGCTTGCTGTAAAATAGAGCTTTCTCTTACTTTCAGACCTTCTGAGCTAGTCTGGTAAATTTTATCTGGGTGAAGGAATTTCCTAACCCATCACAATTATGTTGAATTCAGTTCTTCTACACACCACAGCTACCCCAAACAGGGAGTGGCTACACCAAGACAGCACTGGAAAGTGAAATGGGCAACTTGGTGGCAAGCATCTCACCCATGCTGCAGGTAGACAGCACTGGGTCAGCAGGGATACAATTAAAAATGTCCAAGTTTTCCTCAAACTTTTGTATTCTGCCTTGCCAGTATGAAGAGGAGTTTCCTTCATAGTGACCAGCTTCATTTCAGGCACCAGGGAAAATGTAACTTAAGCACCTCCTTGGCATCAGGGCCAGTCACATTCATTTCTGGATCTGAGCCCCTCCTCTGTTGCAAAGTTGGATCATATCTGCACTGAGGACAGACAGAAACATCCATATCTATGAGTAAGATTGTGATGTTAAATTTCCATCCAGATCTTTCTAACTTTGCTTAATTGCTGAGCCTGCTGCTGTTTTCAGAAGAGCATCCTGCAGTGAAGTTATTGCTACTCACACTAGGAAGAGCTGTTTTAAACTTTTTCATGGGCTTCTCATTTGTGCTAGGGTTTCATGTAGTTAATGGATCATCTGAATACTTTGAACCTCCATATTTTCTATCAAGTTCTCTCACCTTCAATCTCCTAAGTGGATAGGAGGATGCATACAAATAGTTCTTGACCACCTTGTTTGCTCAAGCAAGCCATGACCACTCCTACAGAGTGTACTCAACCCATGAGACAGACACTGCCCAGAATCAGCATACTTCCCTTTCGTAGTTGAGGGCAAGCAGAGCTGTTGGAAACCACTTTGAAAGTACTGATCTCTTCCTGTCTTTCAGAGATGATAATTCAAGGTCTTGCAATGCAAGAAGCTCTTTCAACCACTTTCAGTGTGGACAGGAGCTACAGGTGCTGCCTTATGATTCTCAGGTATGATTTTAATGCGCTATATCTTGAGTATTCAGAACCACATAAATCTTGGCTGCTTTATAAACATTTGTCCTATAAATTGTCCTGTGTTACTAAAAAGGCCACTGCCATGTCAAGAAATGGAACAACAGACTTTCTGTTTTTATTCCATTCTTTCTTAGCCACAGAACTGCTAACAAGAACATTAGAATCCATGTGGAACTACTAACAGTGCTGGAGATGTAAATTATCACAATCTGCTTTGGATTGAGGACTGTGGAGAAGTGCTGTATGGAAGCTTTGTTGAATCAGAGTTCAAGTGTGATTGTCATAGCCATCAGAAGGAACGATCCCTAAGATATCTCATGTTTGATGCCTTGGATGACCAGGTCTATCTGGCTTGTGGCATGGACCGAGTGGAATGTCTGTGTCACCTTGGTGGTGTATCCATGCAGCTGCTTAGTAATTGAGCTGCCAAACGTTGAACCAAGTGTCGGTCCCCAGAGAACCACAAGGAGCTGAAAAATCTCAGTTTCTTCTGTTCCTGCACAAGCTGTCAGTGTCCACACCCTTGTGTGTGCCTTTGTGGCTACCTCTTTTAATCACATTTCCCCAAAGATTGAATTCCTGTCACAAAACCAAGAATTTGTGTGAAGCCAGCAATCCGAGGGAGGTAATCCACATTCACATGCCTTTTTATACAAGTAGAAGACTGAAACAAATCCTCTGAAGCTGCTGGATTTGATTCTCCAGGACTTGCACTGGCAAGACTTGCACAAATTCAATAACTGTCCATACCGAGGGGGTTTGGTCACTGCTGTCAGAGGCGACATAACCATCCAGATAGCTTAGGCAAGGAGATGAAGCTTCACTGTGGAGTAATGCTGGCAGAAATGAAAGACTGGTTGGTTCCACTCTTTCAGGACAAGGTGGAGGTAAAGGACAGCACCTTCACTGGTGCAACCAGAAGATAAGATGCCCTCCTATGGCAGGGGGTTGGAACTAGATGATCCTTGAGATCCCTTCCAACCTTACCATTCTATGATTCTATGTCCCCAGCCATTTACTCCAGCTCCATTCACTTCTGGGGCATCATGACAATTTATGGCTGGAAGGTTGCCATTATGAAATACTTTATATAATGTGATTATCTTCCAATTTAAGTAGATACCAGCTGGCCTTCCACAAGGTTCCAGCACTTGGTCTGAAATGTTATCATCTCCAAGAAACCATGCAAAAGTAGGCGGAAACTGAAATGTCCCTTTTTTATTAGAGTTTTGATTAAGCTTTCAAAGCAAAATAAGTCAAACCATGAGCAGATGGTGCAGAATCACACATCAATTGTGCAAATATCTACTTTTCGGCCAAACCAATAACAGTGACATCAATACTGTTCATTTGAGCAAACACATGGAAGTATTTGGCCTGGACAAACGCATAGCAAATCATTTAAGCTTTTTCTGCGGAAGTTTATCAGATTTGGCAATCAATCATCTAAGCTGACCAAGGATACAGTGGCTTTGCAATAAAAGTTCATGCTTGTCGTCATTAACATCATTTAGATTTTAGACTTTTTCTAATTAAGAAAAGTTCCCACCAGCAACAGCAAAAATCCTACCACCTCTTTCATTATCTCAGCTTTTCTTCCCTTTAATTACTATTGAGCTCCTGGTTGATTAAATTAGGCTTTTTAGGTCTTTTCTGAAATCTTAGGGAAATTATCTAAAAATCATGAAATCAATTCCCTTACGCTGTTTTAATCTTTTATGTTTTGGGCTCCAAGAGGGACGGGCGGACAAGTGCAGCCCCTCGGAAAAGTGTGCAGCACTAGACTGCTTGCCAGCCTTCTATTGCCTTTGTGGACCATCTGGGTCAATTTCCTTCCAACCAAATGAAATGCAAATAAAAATTCCAGCAGTTTTTCAGCTGCAGGCTGCCCAGCTGATTAGCATGACAGAGGCCGGGAGATGAGGCCTGACCCTGTGCACTTCCCCTCATCTCATTAAGTTGTAACTCTACCGTGGTTGCATTCATGGTGTTTATTGACGCTGAAAGGCGTCTTTATCCAAAACTAGCTAAATTCACATTCAGAGTTTTTCCATGAAGGCTTGCCTGCTACTGCATCCACATGAAAGTGAACCTATTGTAGCTCGGTGATGTGTCCTGCTGATTTCTTAACAATCTGAGCTTTCTCCAAAAAATGTTAGATTCCCAAGTTTCAGTTCTATTTAAAAAAAAAAACCTAACCCAACACCAAAACAAAACAAGCTAAACTCAGGACATTTTAACAGCACCATGGTTCAAAATGCTGAGTGTAAACGAGTTTCATCCTAATGTTGAGAGCGTGTGTATTAAACTCTCACATGACGAGACAGTCCAGCCAAAGTACAGTAGCAAGTAAGAGCCTGTATCATGTAGGACTGCAAACAACAGGGTATTATACTTATCTTCACATCCATCAGCAAGAAGAAGGACATAAGATTCAAGAAGGCAACATCTCCAGCAATTTATAATGCTCTGAGTGTCACAACTGAGAGAAATACACCTTCCAGCTGCCCAGTATTTCATGTCTTGTCACAACTCTACATTGAAGAGAGGAAAACACTGCGGAACCAAAGTCTGGTAGAAGTGAGCATTGTAATGTTTATGATCCTTTCACCTTTGCCTTGAGCACCATAACGAAGATCCTAGACAGACAACAGCAGTTGCATAACTAAGACATGGCAGCTAAACCTCAAAGATGGACAAGTCTTGTGGGCAGAACATTTTCTCTACTGTAATGTTTGAGGAACAGGTGGGAACTGAGGTTTCCAAGAGACCTACAAAGAATTATCAGCTACCGATGCTTTTGGAAAGGAACAACCAAATGCTCACACTCTACCTACCACTGGGGTCTATGGGGTGTGTACAATAAAGACTAACTGCTCACTCATGGGGCTCCCAAACTGCAAACAGGAGTCAGGAAGATTCCATCCTTGGCACCAACACACTCCTGGAGTCAAAGCCTCAGTTTTAATTATCTCTGCTCATCATAGCTGGACCATAAAATAAGGGTAGGAAATATTTTCTGGACTACTGCCAAGTCTCTAATGAGGTATTTTGTTATTTCACTGGGAAAGATAGGCTTTTTTTTTTGTTATAGGAAACAACTTTTTTTCTTATTTTTCACTTCCGTTGTCCCCAGACTGATAGGGGGAAGTCAGCCACAGATAGACTCTTTGAATGAGATCCCAGAAAGAAGTTACTGGGCTGTGAGCATTTCATCAAAGTGACTTATGCCTGTACAGGGCTAATAGGTGAAGTCAAGGCATAATGCAGACTGGCATCACAGGTTGTGAGAAAACAAACAATCATCTGTACTCTCTTCAAAGGTCACATGGAGCAGAGAATCACAAAATACTGAAGGTGATCACTGTTTGGTTATCCCATGAAGAAATTCAACAGTAATTTGCCTATGGCTCCTCTCTAGACTTCCCATCTCATCAGCTAATGAATTCAATTTACTTCATAAAGAGATTTGGACAAGTGTTGTCTTGATCTGAGAAGTGATACAATGCTTGGGCAGGGAAATAATTTATCTTTTTTAGTTCATCATACATTAATGTCTTCCTAATGAGCCACAAGATATTACTGATATTATTGATTCTGCTCTGGCAGGGGCACTGGACCAGATGATCTTTCAAGGTCCCTTCCAGCCCCTGACATTCTATGATCCTATGATTCTATCATTCTGAACATTCTGGATCATTTCTTGTAATCTTCTTGAAGTCAGAGAGGTTCTGTTAATTCCCATAGGAATTTGATAATATTCTTTGCCAGTTTGCCTTAGTTAATTGTTGCTACAATTCCATGTGAGGTGAAAAAATATCTCAGTGCTTGGTTTTCCTGTTGCTACAAGTTAAGTGTTTGCAAGATAGGTTAAAACTGCTCAAATGTATCATCACTCCCAGAGTTGTTCGGGACCATACTTTGTCTAGGGACATGTAAACAAGGGTTTTGCTATAAAGACTTCTACTTGAAAGTCAAGAAGGTGACCACGTGGCAGAGTAGAGGAAGTGAAACTCCTGTTTCAGCTTTGCAGGCCCTTGGAGACATCTCCCTTCTGTATCATTGTTCAGCTTTATCAGTTACAGAACATGGTTAAGGCTTGCTGGAAATAAGGAGTTTAAACTGGTTTAGTCAAACTGGTGGAAAGGCCTTGTGAAAGCCCTTGTTTATTTTAAACACCATTCCCATTCTAATTAAAGTTAATGAGGAACAAATGTTGTTAAATCAAACCCAAGAAACAAGCTGTAGTGAGAATTTCGTCAGTGCACCTTGCCTTAGTGCAAGATGTCTTCAAGCACTTTGATGTTTCATTAGACAAGTTTAATGAAGTTCTGCTTTTCAGAAGTAAAAATAATTTGGAAAAGAGGCAGAGAACTACCTTTATATCTATTCTGCACTGATGAGAAGTTTATTTGCATCTGTGTTTTCATTTTAGCTGATAGAGAGTTTTTAGCAGTGAAAACCTCCTCAGAACAAACCAGGAACTTTTCCCATCAGTAGCTATGGGATCGTCTCTGCTTGGTGCATGTTGTTATCAGCTATGTCAGCTTTAAACTAAGTCTGTAGTGTTATTGGCAGCTTATGAAGTGTGGGTTTAAATATCAGGTTATGAAAACTGCTACCTGTATAAGGATTCCCACTGTAGGTGAGAACACATTTGAAACAGCATGCAGCCAGCTGCTCCCTTCTAAAGGGGCTGAAGGGAGACAAATGCTATGGATACACCTTAATGGTTGGTGTTTCATGCTGAACTACATCCAGCATGAAGAGGTTGTGGCTGCTCCCTCCCTGGAGGTGTTCAAGACCAGGTTGGATGAGGCCTTGAGTGACCTGTACAAGTGGGAGGTGTCCCTGCCTATGACAGGGGATTGGAACTAGATGATCTTTGGGGTCCCTTTCGACCTTACCATTCTATGATTCTATGATTCTATATCCAAAAGCACAGTCAGCCACTTTCAATTTCCAGCTGAATGCACTTGCAATTAACAGAAAAGAAAGCAAAACAAAATAAAACAAAACCAAGTGTGATTTAGGGTGTTTGGAAGATCTTGCTTTGGTAATTCAGCATGTTAATTTAACCTAAATAAAGTGAAAGTATTACAATAAAATGTTAGGTCATGATAAATATATGTGCTACAATAACACCAGCACTGGAATAAAAATGTCAAACCAATATATTTTTACTTTATCAAAATGGAGTAATTTACAGTAGTATTAGTATCAAATAATAAAGTCAGGACAAACCACTGCAGCTTCTTCAACTGAATTTTTTTCAGGTTTACTGTCTTCCCTAGACACATTTTGATTCTGACAAAGCTGTCTTTATGATAGGAAATTGTCATTAGCAATTTTCACATAGGTTTGGTTTTGAGGGTATTGTCTGACAGTCAACTGAACATGAGTCAACAATGTGCCCAGGTGGACAAAAAAGGCCAGTAGTATCCTAGCTTGCATTAGAAAAACTGTGGCCAGCAGGAACAGGGAGGTGATCATCCCCCTCTGTACTCAGCACTGGTGAGGCCACACCTGGAGTATTGTGTCCAGTTCTGGGCCCCTCACTATAGGAAGGATATTGATGTGCTGGAGTGTGTCCAGATTAGGGCAACAAGGCTCACGAAGGGCCTGAAGTACATGGCCTATGAGGAGCACCTGAGGAAGATGGGGTTGTTCTGTAACTCTGTGGAAAAGAGCAGAAAGGGAAAGAGCCCTGCATGGGAGACCCACAAAGGGACAGAAGGTCCTCATCTGGGTTACTTTATACCACATCAGCACGGCAAATGGGACAGGCTGATCTGACAGCAGCAGCACAAAAAGCAGTGAGCTTCATCATTTGCCATGTTTGACAGAGGATAAATGCCTTGTGATCTCTATTTTTCTCTCAGTTCCAGTTTCTACAGTTCTGACTTGTGTGATGTTCTCAGCTTGCACCAAGAAACCACCGTAATACGTTGTGTGGTATCCAAAGAGTAAAGGACGGTTCAAAAAGGTGGCTGCTATTGTCTAAAACACAACAGCCCTAAAAATATTACTCAGAGTTATTATTACTGACATGATTTCTGTGAGCTGGATATGTTATTCACTAAGGTCTGGAGCTCTCTCTACTCTTTATCTTGGAAATGAGATGCAACAGTGATGTTTGCCCTCATTTCAAACCTGCTGAGCATTGTGGAGCAGTGAAGACGCTGTCTTATCAGGAAATCTGAAGTAACATCCTTGAATACATAAAAAAAAGGAATTCACAGGTGTATACTTCACCACAGTGGTGCTAATCAAAACAAAACATGTAGGAGAAGACCTCAATGATTCTCAAAATAAACAGGAAAAAGAAAGGAAAAACACAAAACCAGACTTTGAGTACTGGGCGGGGGGGGAATGGCCAGCCCGATTTGTCATTGAAGGGTTACACAGAGGAGCAGTAGAGGCAGGCTGAGAAACCTGCAGCAGGATGGTGCAGAACAGGGTGCATGCAACATGTGAGAGCAGTAGCTTTGGGGTTCCATGGCCTTGCAAAGTTGCTGCTATAACTGTTACACTGGCATTTCTTACATCTTGGTCTTGAATCAGGAGTGCTAATGTTGTACTTGGAGACCGTTTTCATTTCCTGCTGTGTTTCTGAGGTCCAGGTCAATGTTTGCATCAGATCAAACATACTCTGCCTGGGACAGGGTCTAGGTTTCTTGCTCCTCTGTATTCAGCTTTTGCAGCTCTAGGACAACGTTTGCAATGAACTGGATCTAAAGTGTGCTTCTTTTTCCCTCACTGCACACACATTGCTCTGGCATAGGTACATGAGATCCCAGAGATCATGGAAGCTTTACCTCTCAATACATGCTGTATGCACAATGAAGGAGCAGATATTCCCCTCTATGTAGAACGTTAAAGCTTTTCTGTCTTTGTCTGACCCTTTCTGACCATCCTTATCCCATTCACCCTTACCACCACGACTGGTATTTTGGCCCTTTTTTTTTGGTTGTTTTTTTTTTTGTTTTTTCCCCCCCTCTTTTTGTCTCCTTTCAAGCCTCTTCTCAGTCATTTTTACACAGTAGTGACAATGTTTCTGTGACAGGCTCCCCTTGTGCCTTGGTAGTCAAGTCCTAGACTCTCTGATCCAGACTCAGTAGCTTCCCAAGATATGCCATGTGCCAGCTCACAGTCCTTGTGTCTCCACTATACACATCTAGTCCTGCTTACACTATGTACTACTCACAGCTGTCCTCTCCTGCCCAGCTTTCACCCAGTCTGTTCTCTACCTGGTCTTCCTTGGATGCAGCGCAGTGAGTCCACAGGCATGACTGAGTTTCTTTGAACTTTTATCCCAGGATAAACTTGTCTGGCCTGGAGATGGAGTTAAGTCCAGTAAGTAAAGGGTTGTTCAATGCTGCAAAGTCTGCTGAGTGTGCCCAAAGTCTACAGAACGTGGACAAAATTGAGTGACAGCACATAGAAAGATCAGCACACTCTCCTTCCCTTCCTTTGGGGCAAATTCTCAGTTCTTTCTCCAAAACACATGGTACACCTTCACAGCAAATAGAAGTGTTGCATCAGACATAGGCAGAAAAATGTTTGTTTTTTTTTTTTCTCAGGAATGTCCAGTTTTCTATTATATGACCATGTGTAGTCACACAATACACAGTTTTAGGTAGTCCAAACTTCAAGGTTACAGGGCAACAGGTTGACAAGAAGTGGGATGAAATATTCTTCAAAACAGAGATGCCAAGCTCTTCTTTGGACCTGGACATGCCTGTGGAGCTCAGAGGATGACCCTCTGATTCCTAAACTCAACACTTACATTTGATCCTCTTGGATCACTCTTTGTTGCTGCATTGCTCCTCATCTCTTCTGGTGAAGATTTCCTTTTTTCAGTTGAACTGTATGCTATTTTCAGACTGGGCCTGGACCCCAGTGATATACTCATTTACAGAATCAAGGAAGTTAGGGATTAAAAAAAAAGACAAATATTTTAGGGATAGTCTGTCCCATTATAAAGGACAAATTTTATCAAGTAAAATAAATCAAATCACACCATTCGACTGATTAAAGAATAAATCCTTTTTAAAGACACTCTGACTTCATGGAGGGTAAAAGGAACTGAAAGCTGTCTTAAAGGCTCTCCATCTTCAGTATTCCCTCTGAGAACCACTGCTGAATTGGTAATTCTGTATCAAACAAAATACATTTATAAACAAGCAAGTATTTTTCTCTTCTTCTCTGATCTTGACTCACTTTGTAGTTTTCACTGATCCACACATTCAGGCATAATCTGAAGAGATGGTGTGAGGCCTACCTGTTGGATTGTGCAATGTCACATGTATCAAAATTAACAAAAGATTTATCTTAATACGAAAACTAATTGCCTTGAGGTGATTCTTTTGCTCGGTATATGACTTCAGTATTGCACAAACCTATTTAGTTCTCCAGTTTTCATATAAGATCCATACTAATAATTCAGGATCATTAATTTAGTCATTGACAGTGTAATGGCTGCTGCATGTTCTTGCCTTCATGTTGGAGTTTCCACCTGCTCACGTGCAGAAAGCCAGCCATGTGCAGGAGAGTCTCCAGCCTTGGGTAACGGAATTGCAGTGTAGTTGCAATCATTGCTCAGAGGAGGAGTATGACTCAGACAGATAATATATGTGGTTGATTTTAAGAGTGGGGGCCTATGGCAATTAAGTTCTCCTTCTGGAGGACTAGTTGCCAGCTGGACATGCCCACCTCTTTCCATGAGCAATAGCAGGAGCTCAGCTGATTCACTTTCTCTTGGCTCCAAAACTCTGGACAGCCAAGGGTGGACATGATTACTCCCACATCCTTACAGTCAATGAGCATGCCAGGTACTCCTGGAGGTCTGTGAAG
The DNA here is from genome assembly GCA_013399775.1 of Semnornis frantzii. Classification (NCBI taxonomy): domain Eukaryota; kingdom Metazoa; phylum Chordata; class Aves; order Piciformes; family Ramphastidae; genus Semnornis; species Semnornis frantzii. The sequence goes on from VWYK01100119.1 coordinate 35,715, forward strand.
AAGGTTTAGTACCTGCTATATTTAGGTAACTGTCCAGAAGAAGGGAACACCCTTGTTCTTCAATGGAATAGCTGGGAACACCACCAGAGTGTACCTCCTGCTTTCTGCTTGTTAGTGAGGGTCAGCTAGCCTTCTCCTTCCTCCTGCTTCCTCTTTCCAGCCTCTCTGTGTCAGCATTTGGTGTTATATTCCACCACAAACCTAATCAGTGTTTGTTCTGCTAAGCCCAGGCTTTGGTGCCTTGACCTCATACTTGTTGAGCTGCTTTGTCAAGGCTCTTTATCGTACCACTCTGTGCCATCCTCAGACAACAGCCAATGGAATGGGCAGCAGCAAAGAGCCGCTATTTTGTTTCCCCACCAGTCCTCTTCAATATCTCTTTCCCTCCTGCTTCTCACTGTACCACCTTCCATCTCAGACAGACATAGCTCTGGCAGAGGTTCCTCTTGCATAGCTGCAGGTCTCAGAGATGACCACTTTCACCCAGACTTGAGGGCCTCTATCTTCAACATGGAAAATCCACTGAAAATGCCAATGTAAACAAGAGCCCACATTCAGTTAATCTCTCTGAATTTTTTGCCACACATCTTTGATACCTATCTCTTTCCAAAGCCCAGGAATAAGGCTCCCAGTGTCCTGCCATACCTAAGTGTGTGAGACTAAGGCTCGAAATACCTCAGAGAGTTTATCTCCCTTGTTGCTCAGTGTTCTTCACCCACAGTCCCTCGACGACCATCCATGGAGCAAAGGCACAAGCTAAGTGGCTGCTCTTTCTCTTCCAGCAGAGTCACCAGCAAAGGTACTCTTGTTTGCATTCAGTTGCCAACCAGAGCTTCCCAGTGCCTTATCACAGACAGCTGATATTTCCTCTCTGGTCTCCAGGAGTTTTGTCCATCAATGCAGCAGCCAGTGCTGTTTTATGATGTGTTGTAAAACTGCCATGCTACCCTGAGTGTGCTCAGTGTGGCTGCATCATTTATCACTGCTCAGCCTTCACACTGGGACATCATCCATCACTGCCTTCTTAGAGCTAGGAGTCAGAACCTGGTCCATATCCTGCCATAGCCCAGAGTCGTGTGAACACTCATCAGCAGGTCCCTTTGTCCTCAGGACTTTTTTTGTTTGTTTGTTTTTCCAGGAAATGTGACTTCTTCTTACATTTAGTTCCCAACCAAGACTCCAGAATAGAAAACCAAACTTCAAAATTCAATTGACTGTGCCTAATGGAGGGGATTTTAATGTGGAGCCTTTGACCCTTGTCTATTATGGATGGAAATAAAGAGTTTTTGTGTTCCATATTTGAAGTTAATGGTAAAAGAAAAATTTGGAGGTTTTAAATTTTTTTATTCTAATAGTGACCTCCATGTCCCTTGTGAAACCATGAATAATCACTGCTTGGGAAAAGCATTTCTATGAGCAATCTAGAAAGTGGACAAAGGAACTTCTGAGACAGTTTCATACACAGAAAAAAAGCTCAAGAATATGTTTGTGACTGATTCTCTTCTTGTGCTACAGAAGGCAAATGTTCTTCCTTTTATTAATTGCATTAATTAATTACATTGCACTTCTGTCCTTATTCTCAAAGCTATTCATTCTATTTTAATGATAAAAGTGGTAAGCAAAACCTCTAAAATGTCAGTCAATGTAAAACCTGTAATTTCAGAGCCTTCTCTTTCTTCTAGTGTCATCAGAGGTAAAAATACCATTGATTTTACCAAGTCTATAAAATGAGGTGAATGTATTATACTGGAAATGAGACTTTTGTCGTGTCTGTACTTTAACACCCTTGTTCTTCAGTGCTCTTCTACATCTGGGTGCAGTGCTCTCTCATGGACGAGGAGGTACCAAATGTGGCTCAGGAACCTCATAATTATGTATATGGGATTTAGCTTCCTGTGTTGGAAGCAACACTGTATTGTGAGCAGCTTGTGGGGCAATTGTCCCCTAGGAGAAGCCATGACATGTAGCTGCAATCCTGTATTCTGCTTCCTGCTCTTCTGAAGGTGCATCTTCAGAAAAGTGATCTTCCAGGAAATAACCACAGACGTGCACAGAGAAGGGAATAGGCCCCACACCATTTGCAGCTTTCTCTGCCTCAGGAATGATGTATGCATTCTGCATTGTGCAAGTCACACTTCTGACTGGCAATGATTTCCCAGCAAAACTGAGATCAGAGCCCCAGATCCTTGATATTTGTTCAGTAAAGTCATCAAAACGGACAATTATTAGGACTAGAAAAAAACAATATTTGGGTTTTAGATATATTCTTTTCCTATTGTAGCTCAGCTTTCCATCCACTTATTAACTTGGAAAGAAAGTTGCATGCCCAGCATGGTGACTTTGGATGGCCTGGCTACAGAGAGACATGCTTGTCCCCACGGGTGAGTGCGCTTCGCTTTCTGGGGCTGTGCCCATCCTGCTAGTAATGGGTTATAGTAGAAGCGGGTCTGTAGCCTGAAGCCTTAATTTCTGTGTCCCCTTCTACTTTCATTTTCAGATGAGGGGTATCTTCTGAATGAACCACGGATTAAATGCCTCTACTCTGCCCCTGCGTTATTGTCTCTCAAGGGGCTGGTAACTGGTTCAGATCTTTGTCCCACATTTACAGGACAAGTACAATTCCCTTGATGTGCTTCTTGGGCAAAGCTTTGTGTTTTACTGTTCTGCAGAAGACACCTGTCTTGCATGCACTCAAGCCCAAGTGTGATATGAGGAGATGATTGAGGGTTTGCTTCAAAATAATGCTATTACTCACTAATAAAATACTAATGTAAATGCATGCTGAGCAAGATATAATCACCTGTGCTCCTACTATGTGTTTAGAAACACAAGATTTCTCCTTATCTGGTGGCCCACTAAGAGCTCAGCAGCCGCTGCCGTTGGCACTTTCACGATACAAGCAGGATGGCTGGACCATGGTCCAGGCACCCTCTAATGTCTAAATGGAAAAGGAAGCTTTGTGAAGACAAGCCATGAAAGGAAAGAAGGAACAGAGACTTCTGAACCTTACTGCTCATGGTGGTGTGAAGAACATAAAAGAAATCCTTTGAAGAGTAGACAACATTGCAAGATGATAGGTATTACAAAGCCATGGAAGCATTGGCACTTCTTCCACTGATCTGAAAGCACATTTGAGCATGAACCTGAAGATATGTTAATGTTTAAGAAATAAAGTTCAATCTGAGGCAAGAAAGCAAAGATGCATTAGTTTTATCCCTTGTAAGGACTCATAGCCTCTTAGCACTGTTTCTGTGTGGAGGCTGAGGGGTGAAAAAGTGCTGGAAGTCATCCACCAACATTTCATAGAATTTTTCTATAAAATGTTAAACACTAAAAAAATAACATTTGTTGAAACCATGGGGAATGTGCTCATTTAAACATCCAGTATTTTCAGATGCCACAGAACTCTTCAGTAGTTTGGATTTTTCCCACAAGAAAGCACAGTCCATATGTTCGAATGGAGAAAATTGATAGTTGCTCTTCTTTCACTCTACCCAATTTACAGAAGTGACAGTTTTCATTTGAAAATTATGATGGGCACATGGAAAACAATGATGAGCAAACATTCCAGCTTGAGTGCCAGCTTGAACAAGAGAGGTTTGTGCTGGAATTTTGTAAAGCTACAGCAAAAGAAACTTCAAGAAATGAAAACACTAGGAACACAACTTCTGGCAATTTTCCCTTCTAGTTGTGAAGCTGACCTGAAAAATCGTGAGGGAAGGATCAGAAATATATGGCATTTGGCTTTCATGATACATTTTAATTAACAGTACTCATCTCTTGATTTCGTTAGACCTTAATCTTTATGTCTTAAAACCTTGGCCTTTGCACGTTCATATACTGCCTCCACAAAAGGTTGCTGTGAAGTGAGTTGGTAGAGTCTCAAGCTCTCTTCAACTTAGTGCCAAGAAAGTCACCGTGTGGAACCTCAGTCCATCAGGGAGGTGTTATGTTCAGGTAGGCAGGTACCCACACACTCAGACATGGAATTGTATTGAGTTTGCATGGTAAAATTTAGGGGCAAACGAGTACAGGGGTGGCTTCTGTGAGAAGCTATGAGGAGCTTCCTCTATGTTGAACAGAACCAGTGCCAAAAAGACCTTAGATGGAGCTGCTCTGCTGGCTAAGGCTGAGTCTATGAGTGATGACGGTAGCACCCCTGTGATAACATATTTAAGAAAGTGTGGCACTCCACACTGCGGAAAGAGGAGTGTGAGGAGTCCTCCCCATGCAGACAAAGAAGCAGCAGAGACCATGTGTGATGAACTGACTGCAACCTCCATTTGCTGTACCTCTGCACTGCTGCAGGGAGAAGGTAGAAAAGTCAGTAGTGAATTTAACCCCAGGATGAAGGGAGGAGTGAGGGGAAGGTGTCTTAAGATTTGGGGTTTATTTTTCATTATTCTACTCTTAATTGATTTGTATTAGAATCATAGAATCATAGAATATAGAATCATAGAATGTCAGGGGCTGGAAGGGACCTCAAAAGATCATCTGGTCCAACCCCACTGCCAGAGTAGGATCACCTAGAGCAGATCACACTGGAATGCATCCAGATGGTTCTTGAATATCTCCAGAGAGGAGAACTCCACAGCCTCCCTGGGGAGGTGGTTCCAGTGCTCTGTCACCCTCACAGGGAAAGAATTCTTCCTCAGGTTCACAATGAACCTCCTATGTCTCAACTTCC
>VWYK01100126.1:0-11136 GCA_013399775.1 Semnornis frantzii
TATGATTATATGATTCTATATATTTCCAGTGAAATAAACTCTCTTGGTAGAGTTTAATTTATATCAAGTAAAGTAATTAGGTAACCTGATCTATTTAATAATACTATTATTTAATAAACACCAATCTAAATAATAAAAAGACAGCTATGATGAAAAACTAATTTTTTTTTCCTGTATCTCTTTGAGCAAGAGTTTGTGTAAGCTACATTTCAAATGCAGTTCCAATTTAGGTAAAGGAGGGAATATATAAAACCTTGGAATTGTGCTAAATAAACCTTTTAACCTGCTTTCTGAAGAATAGAAATAATAACAACAATAAAAAGTAAATTTAAAAATTGAGAGGTAGAAGACATAGATCCTGGAAATTACATCCCAGCAGGTGCTTATTTTTAACAGCCCATCCCTACAATTTGCAGTTTTCAACTAGGGATGTGGTTATGATCCTGCACTCAGAACATCATGCTTTCATAGCAATCATTATGTTCAGTTTTAGATTATTGGTAGCATAATTAAATATTTATAAAGATGTTATAATTTATAATACTGCACTTTTAACTCACTGACTGCTCACAGATTTGCTCACATTATTGTGCCCGGTACGAGCTTATATAATTGAAACTGTACCAAGCACAATATCTATATTGAGATTAATTTCTCTTTTGGTTGTGAATAGCAAAATGTTACAAGCAGTAGTGTCAAATCCAAGGGAGTTATTAGGAAATTCTGCTGGGAATTTGACACAAAGTGTTAACAAATCCAGCAGCGTGCCACAGTATCCTGCACTTAAGGACTGGAGATAATATATTTCTATGACAACCATATAGTCTTTCAAGTGTCAACTAACCTGGCTTCATAATGGCACTTCTATATATGTAACACCATTCAATATGCATATTTTCAGCCAGCAGTGCTAGGTTAATCAGTACAAAAACCCCAGCCTCCATTGCTGTTCATGGTTCATGAATAGTGCCTGGAGAGCAGCCAGGCAGAAAGGGACCTAAGGGTGCTGGTAGATAGTAGCTGAACATGAGCCAGCAGTGTGCCCAGGTGGCCAGGAGAACCAATAGCATCCTGGCTTGTACCAGGGACAGTGTGGCCAGCAGGACAAGGGAGGTTATTCTTCCCCTGTACTCAGCACTGGTCAGGCCATGCCTTGAGTGCTGTGTCCAGTTCTGGACTCCTCAATTCAAGAGAGATGTTGAGGTACTGGAAGGTGTCCAGAGAAGGGTGATGAAGCTGGTGAGGGGCCTGGAGCACAGCCCTGTGAGGAGAGGCTGAGGGAGCTGGGGGTGTGCAGCCTGCAGAAGAGGAGGCTGAGGGCAGACCTCATTGTTGTCTACAACTACCTGAAAGGAGGTTATAGCCAGGTGAGGTTGGTCTCTTCTGTCAGGCAACCAGTGACAGAATGAGGGGACACAGTCTCAAGTTGTGTGACGGGAGGTNTCAACCACTCTTTATAGTCAACTTCACAGCAATTTGTGTGCACTCGGATGAGGAATTGGTTCTGCTGGAAAAAGTTGGGTGTTTTTTTTTCTTTTGCTGATTTTTGTTTTTAAATGCATCAGTTCCCCATTTTGGTTCACTGTATGATCCCATAAATACTTAAGGCTAGTACAGAGTCAGAAATGAGTGTTAGTATGGGATATGAAATGGCTGAAATTGGCTTCAACAGTGTTATTGTGGAACACTTAATATGGCCAGAAGAGATTAACACACATAACCAAAAGCAAACAGTCTGTTGTGGCAGACAGTTTACAGAGCAAAAGGGAGTGAGAGACAGATGTTGGAAGAGTAAATGGGAGGAAAAAATGAAAAGGGGAAAACTGCATGCAAATATTTCAGTCTTAAGCAAAATTTAAACACTAATCACAAGACAGTATTTAAGTTCTGAAGTGTCTTTTATGACTTTAAAAGACCTGTTGTGTCTATACACACAGAGATGTAGACCTTGGGGACAGTAATATCCTGACAGCTGCCCTCAGGGACAGACAGTGGTTACAGAACGTGCCCAAGGACACATTTCTGAATTTTTACTAAGTTGTTCATTGTAAACTACAAAAGCACACCTGTGGGGTAGACCCTAACAGGTTTTTCCATTTACTGTGCCCACTTCCTTTTGCCTTCTCTCCCCAGCCATAGGCTGCAGAGGAAGGGTCATACAGACAATCCTCCTGACTTAGTGATGCTTAAGTGGCATTTTGCACAGCTGAAACATTTCTGTGGGATATTCTATCCTCTTTCCCCTGCCCAAAATTGGCCGATAGAGAAATTATGAAGATAAGTGTCTGAAGCCCTCCAGACAAAAGAAGTTGGATTCCCTATAATCCTATGTGTAAATACAATTTATTCTACAGTGTACAGGAGAATAGTAGCAGCATTGTCCTGTGTTTCCCTGATCAGACTTTAAAGTACCTTTTTTTTTCTATTTTCTCTTTTTTCTTCCTCTTTTTCTCTCTTTGTTTCTTTTCTTTTTTTCTCTTTTTACATCATTACAGGATGTATGGTCTGTGAAGCAAAAGAGTATATGCCAAAAATTTAGACATGAAATGAAGAACAAAAAATCTTAAAGATTTCAAAGGTAAAGCAGAACTGTTTGAAACATGTTGCATTGCTGGAGTGTTTTCTTTGAACACCACCACATACACGTGGACGTAGGAGAATAATATTTGCTTGAGTGTTAGCAGGTAAAATATAGAATCATAGAATGGTAAGGTTGGAAGGGACCTCAAGGATCATCTAGTTCCAACCCCCTGCCATAGGCAAGGACACCTCCCACTAGTACAGGTATAGCTAAGTTTTTGTGGACTTCATAACCCAATGGTCAGAATATATAACTTATACAAGAGACACTAATTTAATCCTATTGTGAGCTGGATTTGGACCCCAACAATTTGGAATTAACCCCCAGAATAAATTATCAAGCAAACTCAGAAGCAAAAGTGAGGTTGTATTTACAAAAGTGGACTAAACATTAAAAGTGTAAGAGGCAATAAACATATACAGGGTATACTTACATATATTTACAATTTAGCAGCAATACAAGGAACACCTTGTACAATAATTCAGCTTTTCTCCTGTCCTGGGCAGCCCAGAGGGACTGCCAGCAGCCTCCCTCCCCCCTCCTTTCCCTTCCTGGTACCTTACAGGCACAATTATGAGTCAGTTGAGCCAGCAGAAAGTCAGAAGGGAGATAAGGGAGCCACGCAAGCAAGCAGAGGCACAGAGAGAGAAGTGAAGAAAAGGAAAAGAAAAACTTTGTGCTACCAAGTATTATCTATGCAGCAAACAAATGGGACAACATAAACCTATCAGTTATTATTATTTTGTATCCAATCCCTAAATTTATTTACCTTTTACTCAAAATCTCTGGAAAGTTCCTATTCTTGTTTGCAATTAGGAACTAAACTAATGTCCTAGCTCTAAACAATCACAAATCCTTGCTTCTGTAGTTTAATTTTGTGAGACTTCAATGAATGTATCAACAAGACTACTGCTGAACTAACAGGGGCAGTAATCATGTCAGTTTCCATAAGCAAAGTAAGGCTGGGGATGTTCCATGCTGATTGGAAGAACTTCAAGGAGAAAAGGGAGCAGAAGAGCATGTCCAGATACTCCACATAAAGCTGTCAGTACTACTTCATTCTGTAGATATTTCATTCTGTAGATATTTGTAGATTCTTTCTAGAATTGCATTTCTTATAAAATTAAAGGCAGGTGATAGGCTAGTTTAATTTGTGTGATATTCAAGCTGTGACTGAGTAGGTTTAGACTGGATCTTAGGGAAATCTTTTTCACATAAAGAGTGGTCAGGCATTGGAGTGGGCTGGCCAGGGAGGTGGTTGAATCACCAACCTTGGATATGAAGCTTGGGGATCTGGTTTAGGGTGAACCTTGCAGAGTAGGGTTACAGGTTGGACTTGGTGATCCCAAGGGTCTTTTCCAACCTGAATGTTTCTGTGATATATTCATGTGGAAGCTATGTTGAGATAAACACTGTTCTCTTTCTTACACAAGCCATGTAATGCTTTCCTTAATGATTAGATAACATACAAAGCAATATCAAATGTGTGTTTGAAATTCAACTGTTTATTTATGTACAGCTACAATTAGCAACCTGTTTACTTTCTCTAGTAGGATTTATTATCCCTTTTACATAAAAAAAATAAATTTGAGAGAAGGTTATTGAAATGGTCATCTTGCTAGTGATAGCAGAGGTAGAAAGCAGGTGTGAAGTGCCCCAGAAACTTTTTCAAGGATAAAAGGAAGTGTAATTTTCATCCCCAGGCACTTTCAAATGCATGTATGGCAGAGACTTGTGTAGAGTGTGGGACACTGCTCACAAAGTGCTATGTGCATGCTCAGGGACAGAGATACAAATATGTCCTGGATACTACTTAAGAAGTGCAAGATAGTGCAAAATCTCACAAAAAGCTGCTTTTTAATTTTTTTTTTATTTTTTTTTTTTTTTAAACCCAGGCTGGGCATCACAGTCTATTAAATAATAACAGATTATAGTGATAATTGGGACTGGTAAGCCAGTCTTAGTGCCCATTTATCTAGCTACCACCTGTCTTTGGTATCTATCAGGCACAAACTTTTAGGTAGGACCTGTTGCAATAGCACAAGGTGTTATGAAAGTTCAAACTGAAAGACAGCAAATTTTTTTAGACATGTGACAGTTTGGGAGTTCCCTGCCCCCCAACCTTGTAAAATGACCCAGACTAGAACTCAGCCAGCTGGAAGTTAAGAGATGAAGCTCTGTTTACATCTCAGCACAATATACAAGCAGATATATGCACAATATACAGGAATATTTACAGAAATATACAAGTTAAAGGTAATACAGAAACACAACACCCCTCCCAGAAATTGGAGACCCCAGGAGGGGCTCCCAACCACCCNTAAAAATATTCCAATTAGCTCAAACCAGTACAAGACATTGGGAAGAAATTTTCTACAATGAGGGTGATGAAACACTGCAATAGGTCACTCAGGTGATTAGTAGATGCCACATTGTTATGGAGAGATAATTAAAGATATGATTTTCAAAGACTAATATTGTTTATTAATATTCAGAACTCTCACCACCTTGTCATGGTAGGTCTAAGCAGGTCAAAATAGTCTTGTACATGTCCTGGCTTGCCCAGACATGTTTTTCTGCTCTCCCTCCTTCTGTTTTAGGCAAAGCAACCACAGAAAAGAGGAAGAAGGATCTGGAGCCACTGAGTCTGGGGTCTGTGGCCTGCCCAGACCCTGCAGTAAACAAGGTACACAGGGTTGCTTTGTGCAAGGCTGTGTTCTGGCCTAAAAAGGGTAAAGCAAGCCTATGGCTTCACCCCATATGGCCAAATCTTGGCTAACTGCCATTCGATTGGCTAACCTGTGTCCAAAGGCCCATTAGTCCTGGACTATATGGATATTCAATGATTCTATCAGGAAGCTAATAAAGCTCTCCTCCTGAATGCTGCATGACTGGTTTCTTTGCTCAAGACATCTGAATCCAGTGGGCAGCAGATGCCTCTGGCCTTTCTGAAGTAAGCATGGCAGAAATTGTTGGAAAGGGTACGTAGTACACAACACTGTACACAATACATGATGATGCTTTGTCCATAAAGCAATGGAATTTTCTGGCATTGTGTACCCTTGTTTTACTTGCTAAACAGAGTTGCATATTAGCCAGCTTTGTATAATGTTGTAATAACAAATCCTTTACAAACTCATGCAAAAGAGTAAGCTTTGGTTTAGCTCCACATAGTGCAAATTTCACAGTTGAAATATATGTTGCTTTCACACACTCTGTACATTGAATTAGGAAAGGAGTCCATTGGGGCAATGTGACATTTTTAAACTTCCATATTGTCATGATAATAATTAATCTCTCTTAAAGCAGATGAATTGAGTCCTGCTGTTTTAAAGTGTCTCCTACTGTTGTCTGCTGGAGTAACATGACGCGTTGATTAATGTAGAAGCTTTGAGGAAAACAGAGTAATGGGGTAGGGGGATGGAATAACAACAAAAAAAAATTAGCTGAAATAATGAGGCTGCAAAACAACTGCCCAGTTGGATTAATCTGAAAAGATTCCAAAGCTTTACAGAGGAAACAGTAAATTTCATTTAAACTAGAGTTCTCCAAAGTGATACTGCTGCTAATACGTAATGCTAATGTAAAACAGTCACCTGATGCATTTCAAGCCAGTGGCAAAGCAGACCTTTGTTGCCCTTTGAATCTCATCTTTGCTCAGTGGTTGAGTGAACTGGGTAGGTATGTGTCTGATGTGAAACACTTCACAGGTCAATACTCTGGCCAGGCTTGGCAGAACCTCAAACTATGAAAATTGATGAACTTTCTGATCCTTAACGCATTGAAACATACTCAAATGCCTACAGAAGATTATATTTATCAGGGTGTGAATCAAGCCTGATGTCAAATAAGCCCCACTATACATGGATACTAAGAGAACAAGCAGGACTCTATAGCCTAGAGGATAGATCACTGAAGTTACCGTGGTTCCATTTTAGAACATGCTTCATAGTCCTACTAGCTCTGGGTATGGCATCTGATGTGGAACTACTTATACCACATTTTGAAAATGATCTTTTTAGTTAGCAAACTCATTGTATATCTTTTAACATAAATGGCAAAAATGAGTTAATCAGCCTTTTGAAAGACAATTTCACACCATGCACAGGAAAATTTCTTTGAGGTTTTGAGGGGCTTGGAAATTGGTCATTTCTCCTTTTGAAGTGCTGGAGGGTTAAGTTTGCTTTTGTCCTTCAGTACTATGAGAGCATGTTTACATTTTGTGTTTAATTTTGTCTGCCAAGTCTTGTGCTACTCATCTGCTCATAACAAATAGTACAATGGTTTTTGGAAAATAAAGTCTGCAGAGAGTGAGTGCCACATTCCATTGCCCTAGTCCTTTTGCATGCTATCCAGTTAAACTTTCTCTATGGAGATTGACTAAAGAAGAAAGAATCAACCACCAATATAACTACAGAATGTCTCAGACTGCTTGGGATCTTCCCTTATGATTTGAGGGGCAAAGTACATTTGGCCAAGCAGAGAGGATATGTGAAATGCAATCCAGTCAGCATCAGGAATGTCTCTGCCTGCCAGAATCTGCCAGTTTAAGAGACAAAGGACTCCTTTACACTTCAACACAAGACAGAGGTTTTTTTTCAAATTTTCAGAAGTTTTTGATCTCTGAATAAAATAAATAAAAATCACAGACTGAAAGATAGCCCCAAGGAGAAAAAAAGCAACAAAGGAGCCTTTGTATAGGAACCCCTTTTTATAGGAAGAGTCTTCGCTGATTGTTAAACACAGTTTGCTAAATTTTAGTTTTGATACAATTCCTTTGACTTCAATGGAACAGAAAATAGCAGAACCTGAGTGCCCAACGTCAAAGAACGAAACTCTTGAATGGTCTAGTGCACAGGATTTATGAACAGCAGGTGAGGGCGTTGAGATTGTTCAGCCCAGATCTTGGGGAAGAGCTTATCACTCCCTCCTTAACTACCTGAAAAGAGGTTGAAGGGAAATGGGATATTTCTCTCAACTAAAAAGTGATAGGACAAGAGCAAACAGACTCAAGTTGTGGCAGGGAAGGTTTAGACTGGATATTGGGAAAGATCTTTTGACTAAAAGGATGTCAAGCATCCTGCTTGATAAATGGGAAAAAAAAAAAAGGCCTGAGTTACTAACACCAGATCACACAATCACCTGGTGCAATCTGTGTAGAATGTCTGAATCTCAAGCCCAAACTTGTGCTCATAAACCTCCCTACTTTGAAGCTTGTTTTTCTTTTCAACACTCCCACATGCTGAAGGTCCGTAGAATGTGTGATCTGAACATATGTAAAATACAGCTTTGATTATGTAATTTGGAAATAGAAGTTTATTAACACATGCTGGCAGCTGAAAGCTGAGTGATTTACACTGCTACTGCTTGCAGAACACTGAGATAACACATTGACGTGTAACATCGGACTTCGATGAAATTAAAGCTCACATCTGTGCTAATAAAACAGAACCCAGGAACTTTTACAGGCATCAGGAAAACATTGCCTATATTCCTTTACATGAGCCATGATTGATGCAGCTTCTGAGAGAGCTCCTGTGGGAGTATGCAGGCATCCAGGTGTCAGGATACAGTCTGTCCTGCTTTTCCACAAGAACAGAATGCCAGCAATGAACACATCTGTGGGAGGTGCAAACAGGTAAAGAAACTTCTCCCACTAGTAAGAGATCTGGAAGGATGAGACTAGGTTAGGAACAATCATAGAATGGTAAGGTTGGNTTCCAACTCTCTCTGTCTTCACAGCAGAGCTGCTCCAGCCCTCTGATCATCTTTGTGGCCCTCCTCTGGACCTGCTCCAACAGTTCCATGTCCTTCCTGTGCTGGGGGCTCCAGAACTGCACACAGTACTCCAAATAGGGTCTGACGAGAGCAGAGTAAAGGAGCAGAATCCCCTCCCTTGCCCTGCTGCCCACACTAACAATGATAGTACTGAGAGGCAGGTTGACCACTGGAACCACATCCTACCTTCCCTGCAATGGGTCCAACGAGTAGACAAGATGCATAACACAGATAAGGCCCTATTTCCTCTTCACTTGATTGAACACAATGGTCTGAAGATGAAGCAATGGTGACAAGTTCCTGCTCAGTGCTGAAGTCACATCCCCTCTTTTTGCAACCCCATCTACACAGTAGACCTTACAGGATGGGCACAAGACTTTGCAATTGGAGCCTAACAACAATGAAAACAATTGTTTATCCACCTTGGAAGTGTCTCTAGGATTAAGTCACCCTACATCTTCCACCAAAATTACTTCCACAAAGTAAATAAATGTGTAACTGTCATAGGAGACCACACTCAGAAGGGAAGGAAAGATCTAATACTCAGATGAGGCCCACTTCTCCAGGAGATCTTGTGCCTCTGAGGCCCAAGTCCAAGGTGTGTCAAGAAAAATGACTGGTCAAGGGTTCAAGAGCACAAATAGCAATCTCCTCCATCCTTCAAGTCTCAGGGAATAATGAGGGAAGAAACATGAAGACCCATCAGATCAATGCCTGGCTCCAAGCCTGGTGTCACTTGATTGTAAGTCTGTTTACATGACACCAGGACTGTTGGTGATAGATGAGGTACACCTGTCTTAAGGAGGTCAAAGAATCTTTACCCAGACATTAGCAGAGCTCATTGAAAGAGCTTTCAATTAGAATCAGAGGGAAAGGGATAAGATCAAGCTCATTAGACAAAACTCTGGGGGTGTCACATCAATGTGTATGGGCCAGTGGGGTAGTGAGAACCTTTGGTTTGCTATTCTAGGGAAGGCAAGAGTTGGAGTGCTCTGTGACAGCAAGCACACAAGGAATAGGGATTGTCTAGCAATCTCAGAATGGCCAGGAAGGATTTAAGTCTCGTCCTCTCAAAAACATGGTAGGACCAAGAGCCCAACTGAAGTGACGCAGGAAGAATCCATATATCAAGGGCAACAAGCCTATTTATTTGTTGTTTTGTTTTTAAGTGAAGGGTGTGTCTTAATTGCTTCCTAAAAGCCACATTTGGAAACCAAATTGAGTACTTACTGCATAATCAACTTCATGACAGGGCAAAGGAAAAAAAAAAAAAAAATCAGCCCAAGTTAGACAAGTGCATCATGTTAAGTGACTACAACAAGACTTGTTTATGCTTAAAGAGTTCCCTATGAAGTCAAGTTTTGTTAAAGGAGAGCAATATCTTAGTGTTTTGGGAAATGAGATGTAGTTGTTAATGTACCAGGTAAAATAATAAGAGTTAGCTTTTAACTTTATACTTCCTTTACAGAATAAACAGAATTACTTCTTTCTGTACCAGCTGTTAAAACTCATGTAGTGGAGAAAAGAGCAAAGGCTAGCTTTAAGTATAATTCTAACCAAAATGTCAACATGCTCACTGTTTTCAGGTATTTTTTTTTAAAGGGCAAATGAAGTTTTGTTTGTGTTAACCCTCGTGATACTCTCTGGGAATAAACATGTTATGTGCCAGTTAAAATACTCATGTACTTCTTGAATCCTTTCATCAAAGAAAGCACAAGAGAAGAGAGAATAGTCACCTGTTCAAGAAAACTGACAACTTATGCGTAGGTGAGATGAGAGCTGACTTTAATTTCTGACACCAGGAAGTTATCTGATAATTCCTCTGCATTACATTTGTCAAGTGAAAAGAGGCACCTTATTGCATAGTAACTTGTCAGGTTATTTAGGTCTATACTGGAAACAAATTGGCTGATGCAACATTTAAGAGCACACAGGTGATTTCCAGCAATCTTGTCTGAGGTTTGCAGACTACTTGTTGACAGGTTTTGCTCTTAAAATCGCAGTACTTATGTTGGCACACAGGTTATGGAGATTACATAGCATCCATCACCAAAGATTTTTTTTTCCCTTGGGATAAAGGAACATCTGCTAAGGATGAGGTAAAGACAGTTCTTCCTGCTTCCACACAGGGAGAAGCACTATATGACTTAAAGGAAATGTAATAGTTTGATGTACTTGAACCCTATCTTGGTGAAATAAACATTGTAAATTTGTCTTGGTATTACCATGGATTCTATTTAGCAGCTTGACAGTTCTAAAAGATGCCATGTAAATGTGCATCAATATCAGTAAGCAGCAACAAAAAGTAATCAGAAAAATTGAAGGGGAAGAAAAGTTGTGATTCGACATTACACGAACCAAATGGGAAAGTCAGAGTTTGTCTTCTCCTAACTATTATGCACTAACTTCTCAGTTTCCCTTAGCAAAGTCCTGACACAGAACCAGGTAAGAATACATATTTCTTGGGTTTTTTTGTCACCAACAAAGTAAGCTTTGTTGGTACTATTTTGCATGTATGACTCGACACAGTTCTGTGGGGAGCTATATAGTCATGACCAGAGATCACAGAAACATTCAGGTTGGAAAAGTCCCTCAGGATCACCAAGTCCAACCTAGAACCCTACTCTACAAGGTGCACCCTAAACCATAGCCCCAAGCACCACATCTAAAGGACCCTTAAACACATTCAGGGTTGGGGACTCAACCACCTCCCTGGGCAGCCTATTCCAAAGTCTGACCACTCTTGTGAAAAAGAATTATTCCCAATATCCAGTCTA